>OMKZ01027068.1:38508-49345 GCA_900302535.1 Neoniphon sammara
GCAGTGTAGGTTTTTTGTTTGCAAAGGAGCTATCAGTTCTGCACCTTGATGCCCAGAAAACCTGGAGCCTGTCAAGGCCACCTTTCCAACCTTTTCTTTGTCGAGCTGCACATTACACGGTACTGAGCATTTACTGCAACAGACCAAACGTTCAGCTCCGAAGAATAACTTTTTATGTATATTTGTGTTTGTTCACATATTTCTCCCTCTTTCTCTCAGGTCCAGTGTTTGTCATCATCATGTTGCTTGCCAGTCTCAATAGTTGCACCAACCCTTGGATATACCTCTACTACAGCAAATGAAAAGTCAGCAATGCATGCACCAAAACAGATGTAATGTAGCCTACATGTCTGTGGACTACTTGGAAATAAAATCAAGACTTTATTATTATGTATAATGTGATGTTTTCAAATGTGTACTGAGATTTGTGAATGTGTACCCAGATTCACAAATATATATTGGCATTTGCAAATGTGCATATGTATGCATTGTGCATTGTAGTATAGAGATTACCACAACTTGCCAAATATATGTAGATTAATGTCATATGCAGGTTAATATAGTTAAAACATTCATAGACAGCGAGACCTAAGTCCTATATGATTGGGAGCTCAGGTTCAGTATTTGTAAAATAACAATGCACTGGCAAGAGAAACAACAAGAAGAAACAGATACATGTGATGTAAAAGGCAGATGATCCACTCTAAAAGTGGATGTGTAGACAGGTCCAGCGGTGGCTGCAGGACTCTAAACAATGCAATCTTATGATAGCAGGACAACAGGACAGCATCATGAAAAATGCACCTCGATCTGATGGCGGTATGTCTGGCTCTGAAATATCACAACCAGGTTATACACAGAACCTGCAGTCTATCTCTGCAGACATCACAAATGTCTCTTCATGTTGGATCCCTACATGGCCTGTGTACACCAGACCCAACCCTACTTTATGTGTTGTTTATAAAATTAAGAGAGCAGATAAGTTTCATCAAAAGCAAAAACAACATTTGATGTCTCTGAAGACTTGGCATTACATAGGGTTGACATTACATAATGATTTGCAAGTACCCATGGAGACTCAGATTGGGTATAACATCCATGTTATGATAAATAATAGAAGCTTACCTCATGAACTGGTATGTGATGCTAGTTTATCTAGACATCTGGGCTCCTTTTAAAAGTATAAAAGATTTTGTTTTGTACAATGTTGTATTATAATGTATTCCCATTGACTTTATACAGTATTTGTGAAACATGGTTTTCCTAGGTGTAACCTATGTTTCAATGGCAGGGAATCATTGTAAGATAAAACATCACTGGCTGTTTTGTGGGTTGCTGTGTTAGAGTGAACTTCTCTTGGCCAAAAAGTTCAAAATATATCTCCACATCTTGTTAATCTTCACCACCAACCACATGTGTATTCACATGTGGTTGGTTTCATTTAGGCATAGCAATGCTTTGTGCACTGTTATTTTTGGTGCACAGTACTGTCATTTTATTGATTTTGTAGGTTTTTATGGTTCTATTTTGTTTGTTTTTTCTACAATCAGAAACTACAGTATTTTTAACAGTTCTACTTCATTGTCCTATCTGTTTTATAGTTCACTGTGATTTTGCTTGGTTGTAAAACACCTTGTAAGATTGTTTTGAGAACTGCTATGTTAATAAATATTAGTATTACTACAGTATTGTGTGCTTTGAAATCAAGAACTGCAGTCATTTCTTGGCAAGCTTTTCAACCTAAGGATCCTCCACTAATGCACTGTTTTTTTGCAACAGATTTGCAAAGTATTTTTAGAACCCAGTGTCACTTATCACGATCATAAAAAACACTGTGTCAGTTTCCATTCTAGAAAACCATTTCAAATACAACATGGTAGCCCATTTCGCCAAAACACTTTGACAACTAACAGCCTGAAGGTTGAAAAATGGGGGAAACACATGATTACACTATTCTGCTTGATTATGCAATTCTGCTTTAAAATATTCATACCATTGTTTTATTTTTTTTATTTATAGCACAACAATTCCCTTGAACATGCAAAATTTCCCATGGTTGCACAGAATCACCGAGTAGCACTGGCAATCAAGAGCAGCATAAAATCAGCAACATAATTGCTGATGGCGCCATGGTCTGCATCATTACAGCTGTCAAAGTCGCAGCTGTTGGTTGCTACGCTATTTTAAAAATGAAAGGCATTGACAATGCTTATGCTTATTGACAGAGTATGAAATACTGCTCCAGTTGAGTGAGTACACTAGTTTTACTGGGTTAGTGATTTTGTCATCCTAAGTGCAAAAAATTAGAACACATTTCAGACAGAAGGCAAAGTGGTCCTTGACAATTCACCTTTTAGACCTCATTAGGTATAATATAGTGCCCTGGTGCATATCTTGGGTAAAGTAATTCAAATAAGCCTGTTGAATGACTGAGATTAAGCACAACAGGGTGGTTCTCGTGGTTGGAGAGCCCATCCTGTGACTGAAAGGTCCAGGTTCAGCTCCACCAACAGCCTGCAGGGTTCCACACACAGCCTGTCCTGTCAAAGTGCACTCAACCTTTCCTGCACACTCATTGTTTGTCACTCTGAATAGATGTATCAGTAAAACGCCTAACATGTAAATGTAATGTTGACCGAATGTAAACAAAAACAAGGCTTACAAACTGCCTTATATTTGCTCTTCAAACTGATGTCACCAAAAACACATGATGCAATGATACAGTGGACTAGTAGTTGACTATAACAAAGACATTATTTTCATATAGGCCAGAAAACAAAGATAAAATACAACACAACAAGGTGGCCATTTTAGCTGCATTACTTTAATAAAAGCACAACAGCATAAGACCAATAAATAAGTTAAGAAAATGTATTAAGGACATTTGATTTTCAATCATGACACTGTAAGGACACATAACAGAAGCACATCGATATAAAGAGGAAATGCAAAAGCAACAAGCCACTGAGAACTGATGTGTCCATGAAAATTTAAATAGTTTCTATGAAAACAGTCATACAGTGCCTCCATGTGGAGAGAGCCAGGCAATCAGAGTTGCAACTGTAAGATAGAAATTCATGTTTTTTTCATCTGTCATCAAGTTTTGTAAGAAATGGCACTATAATCTTGTGTAAAACCTGACAGAGTTTTGCTATGTATGTTGAGACAATAGCATGAGTGTAACATGTCTGAATGCGACTGTGACTCAGTTTACAAGCACATTTCCAATGTTTTTCAAGAGTCATAACTGTCAATCACATGCAATATCAGAGCAATATGGATGATATATAATCCTCTAACACCTTCTGCTTCTCTTTAAAAACAGCACCATCCCTCTTCAAGTGTACTATCTCACTCTCCAGAGTGCGGATTTTGGCCACAGTACTCTCCTCCCTGCGGTCCAGTTCCAAGATCTTAGCATGCAAACTCAAGATCTTACTCCAAAGCTGCTCTTTGTCTGTGTCCGGCCTGCAGTACGAGTGCTCATAAACACAAACATGCTCTCCCTCGCTGGGTCCTCTGTCCTCTGATACGCAGTCTACAGATTTGCCGTTGATCATTTCCACTGGAACAAAGCTAAACGTCTGGCCCAGTGCTGCTTGGAGGGCAGCCGTGTCTATGGCAGCCTCGCCTTCGGAAAAGGCGCCCAATGATTCACAGCACAACACAGTCACAGTTGGGTCTGTCTCTCCTCTGACCTCATCACCGTCAGACAGTGTAAGGCACGATGCTGTTGGTGTACCGCTGTCACCCAGTAGCTCACAAGCAGAAGCCTGAATCTCTGTGAGTAAGGCCTCATTGACTGGCATGTTAGAGGAGGAGGCAGTGTCAGAGACGAGCGGTATTTCAAACACTTGAATGGGTTGTACAATTCCTCTGTCCTCAGAAAGAAGACTGTTTGTTGTTGTCAATGACTGAGTAGCTCTGGATGTCCTGGTCAAAATGAGTGGCCTCTTACTAGGTGGGGAGTTGGACCTGGTGGGTTCAGTGTTAATGTCACACAGCCTGGCTTTGGCCTTAGGGTTCCTTTTATTGTTGCTGGCTTTTTTGTCACCCTCCTAAGACAAAAGAAAAGGAGCAATCACTGCAATTGTTCATACAAATTCAGCAAGCAGCAACACAATGCCTTCACATATTAGATGTCTATAATCATGGAACTGTGATGGATTTTGGGACAAGTGCATACATCTTGTATGGAGGGGAAAATGGTGGGGATGGCGGTGCTTTTCAAGTAGCGAATCCCCCATCGAATATCGAAGCAGTCGTCTGTGAAGTGTTCACTGCACAAGTATTGATGTCGACTTGGGGTCCACTCCTCTCGCTTCATGTTGTCCACCCATTTCTGTAACCTGACCTTGTCTTGCAAGGGGAACCTTTGAGGGACAAAGATTTGAAATTCAAATTGTTCAACTTGCAGTTGTCTCATTGCAATGCAGCACTGTTGTCATTTTATTTCACATTCCCTCCATAAACTTGCAAATTCCACTAACTTGACCCACTCCCTTTAACCTACACAAAACAATATTAACACTTCATTGTAGTTGCCTTGCATTTCCTTAGCTATTTCTGACATAACATACAACAATGCTAACCTCCTGCAAGCACTACTTAAAAAAATAACACTACGTTACTCTGACATACATTTTATGGATAGCAGGTATGATAGCTAGTGCGGTAAAATCTGATCTTCTAGCTAATGTTATTTCGACCCAGATACACAGTAGAAGGAAAAGAAAACATACGGATAAAAGCTGATTCTCTTGTCCTCTGGTTTAGACGCAGTTCCCCCACGGTTTCTGCAAACTTTAACGGCACAATACCGAGGCATATCTACAGTTAAACTACATGAAAATATATAAGAATAACCATTTTGTGGCTAAAATTTTGAAAATACAGAGCGTAAACACAAACTGTTACTTCCGTGTGGTGGTCACAGGGGCGGAAGTAACGTCACGACACACTCCGCAACAGTGACCAAAGAAGCAAAATTACTAACAAGATAGTTCACAAGCTATTGGCGTCCACTTTCCACTAAACAGGAACTATGTGTGAACGAGAAATCATATTGCGCATGCGTACAACGAATATAAATAGTTAAAGATGCCAAGAAGATACTGGGATCAGATTAAGTTGCCACTGCATTAAGCAGCTGTTTTATGCAAAACAGACATAAATTTAGGCCTACATTGCTGGTATAAGACATCCACTTTCTATATTCAATGAACAAAACATAACATTTTCAATCACTTTCACATTCTCCCGGCAAAAGAGAAAAAGGTTTAATTTGCATAATCGAAGCGAAGACGAAAATAAGCGGAGGACATTTCTCGCTTCGAATGGCTTCCTCGTGAGCACTCCACGTGTTTACTGTATCCACCAATCACAGTGATCTGAGTCACTGGGTGAAGAAACGGACCAATGGCGTTGCGAGTCGTGGTGTTACAGCTCAGGAATGCGGCTCGTCAACATTTGTTACCTTTCGTTTCCCACCATCAGCTGGAGCGGTCTGCCAGACGAGGAATCCCCAGGCTGTTTGTCAGGACCACTCCAGGTAACAACATTTTCGTTTGTTTTAAGACGCGTTATTTCTTTACGAAAGTTTGATGTGTAATTAGAGAAGAGCTACAGAGTTTAGGTGACAAGGCGTTGGCTTTAAAGGCAGGGCTTCCCCCAAGTTGCTGCCCTGTTGTTCCATCAAAACAGTGAGTTGGCATTATCATTTGCATCGCGTCTGTCTGTTTAAATAAGCTAGCAAAGAAACGTAGCGGTGTAACCTTAGTAACGTCTTTTAAGAGCTTTATTCTAGTTGCTCGGAGCTAATTTCGGAAGCGTTGACTTTGAAAACCAGCTTCGAAGGTCGTTTTAGGGCGTTTAGGGTTAGTTTTTCCACACTCAGAGACGAGTGGAAACAGTGTTAACCAAACTGTCAAACTGTTCTCTTCACAGCGCAAGGGGGCGAGGTGCAAAAAACCACCGACATGGCCACAGCACAGTCAGTGTTGCTGCTAGCAGTGCACATTCTGCTGATCACAGAGTTCATCTTGGCGAAGAGAGACTACTACGACATACTGGGGGTACCCAAAGATGCCTCTGAGCGCCAGATCAAGAAGGCTTTCCATAAGCTAGCTCTGAAGTACCATCCTGACAGGAACAAGAGCCCGGACGCTGAATCTAAGTTCAGAGATATAGCGGAGGGTGAGTGAACAGTGTTGTCAGTCACTATTTGATGCAGGCAGACACTTTTGTGTTGTCAGACTTGTTGGGTAAGAGAAAGTGGGAGTGTATCTCACATAACGTTTGAAAAAAGTGACGTAGACTATCTCCTGAAAATTTTATTTATAATATCTTGAGCATGCATGGTTGAATCATATTCCTAAACCATGCATTCGACTTTTGTTTGGCTGATTCAAATCACTAATCGCCAGGATATAACAAATTTTCCACATTATCTGACTAACTCTGTAACCCTGCTCTCTCAAATGTGGGACTCTAACAGCTGCAATAATCAAAATCACTAAAAGTCTATTTAAGTGAGAAACATTTGGATTTAACTGACAAATAAATAGCCTAAATAAAAAAAATAAAAAAAAACACACACATGGAGTAAGAATGTAATTTAGTGGTTGAGTCTACATGGTTGGCCCGACTTGTCAGTGTAGTCTAAACGATCCTCATTTTCACAGTTTCAGCTATCAAAGCTATCAGAATAGTAGTATACATTGTATTGCTGTATTGCTTTTGCTTTTCATAAGTTATGCAATGTTATAACAGGTGAATCATCATGAGTAATGATAATTGCTTATATAATAACCTGTCCACACACCAGGCACAATGAGTGATACATGTGTCTTTTTATTGCCTCTGCCAGCATATGAGACACTGTCGGATGATACGAGGAGGCGAGAGTATGACCAGTTCGGTCACGGTCCGTCACCAGGGGAGGGTTCTGCAGGAGGAGGAGGTGGTGGCAGGGCCAGCTACAACTTCAACCAGCACTTCCAGTCCTTTAACTTCAACTTTGATGACATGTTCAGAGACTTTGACGCGTTCGGCCACCAGCAGCCACACCAGCACAACCACTTCCACTCCCACCCCCACTTCAACCCCCACTCCCAGGCCCACCAAAAGAGACACTTTGACAGCCACTTCCAGGCCCACCGGGAGGCCACCAACAGGCAGAGAAGACAGTTCCAGCAGGGGGCCTTCGGTGGCGGACTGTTCGATGACGTGTTCGAGGACTTGGAGAAGATGTTCTCCTTCAGTGCACACAGTTCCAGGACTGATAGCAGGTTTCACGGCGCGGGAAAACAGCACTGCAGGACAGTGACCCAGCGCAGGGGGAACATGGTGACCACCTTCACCGACTGCTCATGAGACTGAACACAGAAAACAAAGCTCTGTGAAGGGCAGTCACCTCATCTGGGACGCTGCTGGGTTTAAGCTTTTAGTTGTGGTTATTTGAATTGAATGCTAATTTATCACTTGGTGGAAAAGAACATGATCTTGTGTGTTTTTTGTGTAATTTTCTTTATGTAATTGCCTGAGAACAAACATCTGAATTGGTTGATGATAGCTGCTTCCAAGCAATAACACATACACATTGCGGCTAATAGTATACAAATTTGGTTAATTGGGATACTTGTCCATTCTTTAGTTTTCTGGTATCATTTTGTTTACTTTCATCAGTGAAAAGTTTATCTTTTTCTGATGTTATGATCCACTATTCTCAGGTATGGCCTAATTTTCAAGTAATGTAAGGTTAAAGAGGAATTTTTGGTTTTCTTTTGAGAGCAGGGAAGCAATAACACACGTTGAACATCAGACCTGAGTTGACGTCATAGAACATTCATTCTGCAACTATGCATGTCACTTTTACTTTATGCTCTCCATATCAAGCATATGAGCGTCATGTTTAATGATGATGTCAAACCAAAACAGAGTACCAAGATAGCTACTTGGTAAATGTTTTGTAATTTTGTATCTGAGGACTTTACACCCTGAAATTGAGCTATGTTTTTCTTGGTGTTTATTCATTAACATGAACATTTCACAGTAGAATAACTATTACCCATTTAGATTAAGAGCACTTGAGTTGGATTTTGCTGTGACAATTGAGGTTCACAGCCCCTGTAACCCATTTAGGTTCTCCATAATCAACTGTTACCTCGTTTTTAGTTTCTTCCTGCAGAGTTGCATCTACCTTTTATAATGTGCAATATTTGACACTTTTGCTCTTCATGTTGCCTATCTTACTTAGACAGTGCTGTATAAATGTCATTGTCTGCACTTTTTGCGTGCGTGCATGTGTGTGTGTGTTTGTGTGTGTGTGTGTGTGTGTGTGTGCGTGAACATGCATTGAGAGAGAGCATCATGAATGTTGATTGGTTGCAAAATATTTGGAGATTGAATAAATACTGTCTGGAGCAAACACTGTCTCTTGTCTTTAGGGGGTGAAGGAAAGGCAAGAACACATACTTGATGTCACTGATAAAACGTGATTTGTTGTTACAGGTAATATCTTGATTATAAATGAAAGAATTTGCACCTCCACATCGTCTGTGGTATAAACACAGGATAAAACTTGAAGTCTTCTCTGGGCCAAACACTCCCTAATGCCAGTGTGGTGCAGCACCAAGATGTTGGTCATAACCTCATGTGTTTCTGTGTTTCATGTTCAGAAATGTTAAACAATTACAAGCTGATGAAAGTAAGCCACACCCTGTGTGGTTGTTGCTCAAAGATTAAATTATACTCTCTACCATTCATCGTTTGAACACTCACTAAATGAGCAGATGATTAAAGTGGTCTGGGGCTATAGCTCAGGTGCTTGTAATGCTTGAGGTTGTCTGTTTGAATCCCAACCTACTCACTCTTAAAGCGTGCCTATGTTATTGTCAGCAGTGAAATATAGATATGGCATGGATCATGCATATGCACATATTAGCAGTAATAATAGTAATTATAGTGGTAGACCTGCTAGTGGAATTAAAATGTTTGACACTTCTGCATTCTGCATACTGGGTAGCATTTAGGATAATACTCGGGTACTGGGCTCAAGACTGGCTCCTGGTCCCACTTTGTCATCATCACTAAATTAGTCTACATTGACTATAAACAAAAAGGGCAACAGATACACACTAGAAGGTCACATAACCATTTTAGATTTACTTACCTGCATTGTTAGGCTATTTAGACATAGGCCCACCAATTCTTAAACAAGTCCACTTCTCTAAAATTGTAAGACAGGTGCCTGGGATTTAGGGCACTCAGCTGCTACCTTTTTTTCTTGTTAATTATTCTGTGGGTCCTGTTCTGAAAGCTGCCAGCTCATTTAAACTGCAACATCAGTAAATTAGCCACATTTGTCCCAAGACACCTTGCAGTCCACCGGGAATTTTCCCAATCCTCTTCATTCTCCACATTCCACTATCCAAAAACTAGGTGCATGCCAGGCTGCAGTACAATGCTTTCAAGCAATACTGATAGCAAATTGAAGCATTGAGACTTCTATACAGCTCAAAACTAGTAGCTGAGAAAAAATTGTAATTCAAGCAGAGAGAGTAAGGTTCAGTTTGGGTGAGAAGATCAGTTAAGGTACAGCATCACATGGCTTGTGGTTGGCTGAGTAAAGACAGGAGGGCGAATCCCTTGTTGGCAGACTTGGAAGTGGCAACCAGCTGAAACATTAGTGTCATTTGAAACTCAGGGAATAAAAGTCCCTTGTGCCTGGAAGTGAAAGCCCAGAGTGATTTAAAAAAAACTGAATTTGAATTAAGCCAAAACTTGAAAGTAAAAATTCAATTCAATAGTAATCATCTTGGATTTCAAGCTATTCCATTCAATTTCAAAGTGTGCCTTTCAGTTTTTGAATGGTCAAGAAATCTATCCTTTAAATTCAACGCCTCCTCATGAGCATGACAAATTGAAATCTATGCAATTCAAATGCAGTTTCCTCTGGTAAAAATCTCTTCACAACTTTCATATTGGCATGTGGATCGTATCCAGCTGGCCTGGTTTGGGCTCTTGTGTTGATACATTATTTCTGATTTGTGGAGCTGACTACAGGCCCTTGGGATGGATCCACATACCCAACATGCCGCTGATGTGGAAGGAACAAGACACAGTTGAATGGCTATGAGAATCAAATTTGACAACTGGCATCAGGCTGCCCTTTACACAGCAACAACAAAGGTTACTTCTATTGCTAGACATTATTACAACCTCATTTAACACTTTACCCTTCTATTACATATGATATGTCATGAGTAGAAGTGATATTGTTGTTATCAGATGAACATAGTGATCATATTCGTTTCAGAGATCAAAATCTAATCTTATCTGCTGAGTTGGTTCTGAGTTAGATATAGACTTTTTGTGACTTCATGCAGTGTCACACTGACATCAATCATTAATTAGTGGGACCTGGCAAGTACTGACACTGTACTTTGTTATTGGACAGAAGGTTGGGGCTAATGTCTTAAGTGGTTGTGTGCTTTAAAGAGAGACAATTTATTGATCAAACTGAGAGTGATTATTAATCCAAAGTACCAACATACACACACACACACACACACACACAAAGACAAAGCTATCTTTTTCTCCAGCACAGCATCTTAGCACCATTTGATGTTTTCTGCAATTTTAGTGTTTATTATAAATTGGATTTCCATTAGTTAATGCCTCAGCAATAATTAATCTGCCTGTGGTCCACTTTAAAACATAAATACACCATGCATACGTTATACATTCATTATAATAACATAACATACCAGTTATACAAAAGGGACTTTTTTGGTCTAACTGAAATTTTGTATGGATATTTTTAGTTCATATATAA
>OMKZ01027070.1:0-26069 GCA_900302535.1 Neoniphon sammara
AGTGAGTGATGAGAACAGGGACTGCAAGCTAACAGTGCTCTGCCTGTGTGTCTGACAGCTTCCCAGGGTCTCTATGTCTCTCACACACACACACACACACACACACACACACACACACACTCACACACTCACACACATCAGCGCACACACACATTTTCACTCATGGCAAGAGCACATGTGGAAAAGCAAACATGTAAAAAAAACACACACTGCTCATAGACATTTACCCCATTTAGAATCACATGTGTAAGTCACACACACTGAATTTTAGCCTAAAAAGCATACACAGGCACACCCCCCCACACACACACACATGCCATCTCTGTCTGACAGATGACCTTACGCTCTGTGTCACTGAGCTGCGCTGTCTGCCTCTGTCGGGAGTAATAGTGTCCAGAATGACATGTTATGACGGGAGAAGCACTGCGGCAAGTCCACACAAACGCACACACACACAAGCATCCATCCCATCATGTCTCTGTCTTTGTCTTTTACTATTGTTTTGCTCTCCTACTGTCTCAATAAAAGAAAAAAAGCAACAGGGGAGGCTGATAGACAGTCTAGTTTCTCTTAAGGAAGAAAAATAAGGGTTAAAGGGTTGCTGTGGTAAAAAAAAGCTACATCACACATCTATTGAGAGAAATATTCAAACCATGTTTGAATATTTGCCATTCGGATGCCATTGTTTTATGGCTGCAGCAGTACATCAAATAGAAACTATCTAGATGTCTTCTGCATCATTTTACACACATTTCCCTGTAATTCAACAGGGCATATTTGGTATCTTTGGAAACCTTGGGATCTCTATTAGAATTTCAAATAAAGTTCTCGGGTTTGGACAAAATTCAGCTGCACAGCGTGCATTTGAAATGACGTACCAGCTCATTCTGTCCAATCAAAACTGTTGCTAAAGTTTTTTTTTTTTTTGCCATGCCATAATGTCATACAGTAAAAATCTTATTTTTGTTTGTGTTGACCTTGAACTCGGCTGACTCTTGCACTTTGCCCTCTGTCAAATACTTGCTGTTTTGTTTTAGCTCCAGCCCCTTAGCCTCAAATGGATGAGCAGTTATCTCTCTCCGCACAATCTTAATTAAAGGAAAAGATTCTGGCACCGTTTTGCTCTTTTGGTGTCTTAAGAGGAAGAGCTGGCTTCGGTTGAAACTCGAATTGCTTTGACAAACATGGCTGGGTTGCGGGAAGCGCTCTGCTACCTGCCTGCAAGCTAAACACTGCTGATAAAGAAACACCACGGGCCGACTTCAAACTCTTGGCCATCAAAGCTAAAATTACAGTCTGAGAGATGTTGCAGTGGCCCAAAAAAAAAAAGAAACACAGAACCGAGAGTAATTGCAAGATAACACTTTTGAAAATGTCATCCCTCGCACCCGTGTTTACATTCTCAGTGAGCATTTCATAAAAGAGCCATTATTTGTTGGGAAGAAAACGCAGCGGTTACACAGGTGAAAAGGAGGAAAATGATGATGATCAGTTTATTCCTGGATATAACATGCATGCTAACAACTTTGACTGGAAGGAGGGAAGGAAAGAAAGAAAGAAAAGGGGATGCACTGGTTGCATTTTTTTTTTGGCCAATCCCCCTGATGATTTTTTTAAAAGCCTAACTTGCCGATTCTGATTCCAAAACCAATTTTTCCTTAGTTTTACATTTATTTCATTGCAGGTGGAAGTTTATGCAAATGTGACAATGATTTTATAATTGCAAAAATAATATCTTTCTTGGGATGCTCTGATCAATTAGCCCACTAGCAAACTGATTGGTGCAGCAAGAAAGAGGGAAAGGAAGAAAGGAAGAAAGAAAGCAAGCAAGCAAGAAAGAAAAATAGAAAGAAAGGGGAGTGAGATGGAACTAAACAGGGGGATGGGGAGTAAAAAATTGAGCAGGGGGGGGAGAAAGAGAGCGAGGGGGGAGCTGACACCTTGACGGATTGATTGAGATCGCCCAATACATGGCACAGCCCAGATTAGCAAGAGGTCTGGGTCAGCACAATCTCCCTCCCTGTGTTAGATAACTTCTCTGCCTCGCAGCTGCAGCTCGGTGCTGCAATATTTCACCGGGTATCTCTGCAAAAACTCGCATCTCCACATTTGAACACCTTGTCTCTGCGCGCATGATAGAGAGACTGTGGGGCCCGGTAGCCATGGCAACCGCAGCCAGGTGCACTGGTTCATATGCGATTCAGGTAATTCAGCCTACAATGAAAAGCATGCATATAAGGTCACTGGTATTCAAATGCGCTGCGTGATTCCTCCCTCCCCCTATTCATATGCAGCCTCTTCGGACTTGGCTCCTCGGCCTTCCCACATGCCCACATGAACTGATATCTCCTGTGTGTTTGAGTGGCAGGTATGATATTTCCACTCTGTTTGACTGAAGACCGCATTTAAAATTCGACAGCAAAGTGACAGAATATATTAGACATCGCCGTGTTATTAATACATTCGGTATTGTGGTGCCAGGCGAGAGGCGCCTGACGTCGAGGTGTGCTTGTTACACACACTGCCTCGGGCCATGATGGGATAGGGTCATGATTTGGATGTGTGTGTCGCTGAAAGAGAGGCAGGCAGAGACAGAGAGGGAGAGAGAGGAAGAGATGGAGGCAGAGAAAAACAGAGAATATGGGAAATAAGGAGTGTATGTCACCGGGTTTGCTGTTGATTGGGTTGTGCAAGGCTTGTGTTAAGCCAAGGGCTTTGACAGCCGGGTTTGAGGAGAGGGGAAAGGGCTGTGGATTGGAGTCGTGCTCCTGTCTCTGCTTCATATTCCGAAGATTAAACTCTTTACCCCGTTCCTGCACCATTTGGACGTCGGCGGTATTGTTTTATTCCGCTGTTTGTGGCTGGTTCAGCAGTGATTTAGTGCAAATGTCACTCCAGCGGCGCAGCAGCTGCAGACTGCTGTGGTATAAACCTCCTAAGCATCTATTTTATGCCAGCATTTACCAGCGTTATCACCCAGGTCTTGTCTGACTAGAATCAGAATCAAAATCAGTTTCATCATCAGGCACATTGAGCCTGGTGTTTGCTTGTTTGCATGCACGCACAAAATGTGATTGAAATGCAATAAAGACAGTAATACAAGGCAGAATATATGTAAACAGTCTAATTGTGTTAATGTCTTCATGTTCTTAATTACAGTGGCATATGTGATTATGTAATAAATGTACAAACAAGCCACTGTGACTGCTTCTGGTAACACACTTCCTGTAAACCACAGGATATTTCTTAAGAAAAACCTACTAAACATCTGGTGTTTCAAAAAAAAATAAAAAAAAATAAAGGTGTTATCAAAATGGAAATTTATTTATGTGAGCTTGTCAGATTATTACTTTATGTGATCAAGTTGTGCATGTGTAATAGGTGACATAGTGCAAGTTTTCTGTCAGTTTTTCTTTTCAATTTGACATCACACATCACATATAAACTAGATTATTACAGGAGGACTCACTTTACAGAATCATGCAAATGGCATAATCGTGCTATTTTCCTAACTTAAGTCTTGGCAATATCAAATAGGCGTTCATGTGAATGTAGCCAATTATAGAAACAGCAGCCTTAATAGAAACAGTAGGTTTTAAAGGAATTTTTCTTGTTTTGTTGGTGTAGGAGGAGAAGGTCTGTTTTTCTTTTTCTTTTTTTTCTATTATAGTGATCACTCTGGTTTCTGTAACTGCAAAACACTGGCAAAATATTGACAATGGTTATAATTTATGGGCTGGTTTGCACAGAAGCATTGAAAATAATCTAGGCGTGTGCAAAAGAAAGTGTACTTTCAGTGACCCTGGATCTCTTCCCATGCAGGGATACAGGCTAATCATGGCTTGCTGGTGATCAGTATAAAGGGAAATCAATGTCCGATCAAGTCAGTTACATGGACTCAGAAACATAAATAAATAATGTGACAGACCTAGAGCTGTGTGCATGCCCTGGTCAGCTCTGGATACTGAGGAATTTGCTGTTTGTGCTTCAGTGTGAATGTAAGGGGCAAAATGCAAAACTTCCGGGTATTTTTTTTTTATTCACAATTCGTTTGTTTTGCAAAGGACAAAAGCAGTGGAAATGTTTGCACTGTTGGGACAATCAATCACTCAATAGGTGAAGAGGAGTATATCTCTGGTGTGTGCATGTGTGTGTGTGTGTGTTAGAGGGTATTGAGAGGCCCCAGAAATGACCTCGCACATAAAGATGATGGTCATAAATTGGTCTGAAGTCTCATTTTCCCCTCAGGATTTTGACCAGCTGCCACAGCTTATAATCCATTTCACTCGCACAACACTCGTCCTCACACACCAACACCATGTGACTGAGTTAATGAGTGCATTTTATGGTTTGAGTTGATGTGTGATTCCAAACAGAATGTGTATCCCGAGGGCTGTAAATAGTACATAATAACTAATACAGCACAGTATCCCTCTGGTTTCTCATAAAACTACAATGAGAAGTTTTGTGTTACAAAGCCAATATCACAGCTTAGACTATTTAACCTACAAATAACCAGCAGCATGTGCCTGAACACGGCAGAGCAGGGCTGTTTCAGTGCTGTCGTGACTGAAATAAGGATTCTGCTGCCACCATGTGTGCCAAAACGGCCAAGCAGCCAATGACACTGAACTACTCTGAATCTGAAAGCCATCTCAGACTGTGCCTGCCCAGTACTTTTGGAAACTTCAGATGTTTCCTAATTGACTGTATCAATCAAGTCTTTTTCTTTTTCTCACAATAAACTGAACTATACAACTCTTTGTGTGCAAACTTCTTTTAAGCTTAGTTCAGTTAGAGGCACGCTATGTCACAAAACAAAACAAACAAAAAAACATTGTTCTAATTATGTGAAAAAAGCTGCAGCAGAGGCAGCATAATGTATTGATCATTTAGACAATGCCTGACCAGAGTTCAAATGAGATTAAAGCATTATTTGTTTGTTTGCACATTTCTTTTTTATTTTTATTTTGCTCAGAAAAATAATTGTGTTTAATTGTTTGCATTTGTGTGTAATATTTAAATACATGTGCTCAGACAATACGTCATCTAGTCTTATTTATATTATTTGCAATATTACAAAAAAAGTCTCTGGTCTAGTGTCCCTTTGGGGCCTCTTCCTTACTGTAAAATTACTCAGTGCTGTGCCTTGAAAAGTACTACACATGACAAACAACAGAACAGGCAAAGCTCTTATTGAATGACCAGTGCTAAAAATAAAAATTTTTGGTTTCTGTGCCTCTCAGTGAATATTTCATTATAGGATTTTAAAAAGGTTGCATGCTTCTTTTCACAAACCATTTAAGATTTTAAAAGATCCCTTCATTATCATCAAAGTAAATTTTAAATTATTATTATTATCCAAATAAAATTATATATTAAATATTAAAATAAAGGGGAAATATTTTTTTATGTTTCAGTTTCATTGAGTAGGGGTTTGACAGTAACTTTCTTTTTATCATTAACCATTTACATAGGTGGAAAGTGCATTTACTTCAAGTACTAGCACTTTTCTTGATTTTTTCTATTTTGTGAGATTTTATAGGCCTACTTTATAGATTGTAGTCTGCTACATTTTAATAATACTTTTTTTTATTCTGCTACATTACCTGACCAATGTAGTTCCTAGTTACTTTGCATATTAAGGTTTTCTGTCCACAACATCAAATCTGATGCATTGTTCTAATCTAGGTGAACCGAACCAATTTAGGCCATATGGAGCAGTTACAGCTACAACATTAAAATACTTCTTACAGGGTTAATGCATCAATAATTTAACACTCACTGAGTAGGTCTACTTTTACTTTGGATACTTAAATACATTTTACTACCATTACTTTTACTTTTACAAGTACTCTTCCAGATTTGGGAACTCATTCAGGACTTTTCCCCTCCCGTCTGCTCCGACTCAGGATGACGCATGCTCAGTTCAGCTGGAGTGCAAACGCCTCGGCAATCTTCGGAGTGTCCCTCGTTTCCTCGGGAACCTTCGTGCTTGTCCGGCCCACTCCGTAAGCTATCGAGTCCTGTCGATATAGCTGATTTTCGCTGTCGTCGTCTCCCTCGTCCTCCTCTCCGTGTTGTTGTTCTCGGTGACGCGACGGAGGTGTAGCCTGACGCGGTCTCTTACGTGTCGGTCTGAATAAAAGTGGAGCTCCGTAGACCCGGGAGTGACGAAGCGAGTCTGTGTTGGTAAGAGGATACGCATCCGATGTTTGCTAAAGAGATAGATGGCTTCCCAGAGAAGTTATTTAGGCTAATATTAGCACAAAGCCAACAAAGAGATCATGGCGGCGGTGTTGCAGAGGCGCACTAAATGAGTCAGTCTCTGCAAGGCTCGCTGGCTTGCAACTCTACTGAGACTTAGGTATAAATATGGGAGTGGGCTTGGATTTTCTTCTTCTCCTAAAACCACTTTGTAGTACGGAAACAACTAGCAGATATAACTAATTCATGTAAACTTTGTTTTAAAAACCGAGCCAGTTGCTCAGTAGTCAGTCAAAGTGGATGTCCTAGTTGCAAACAAAACTGGCATGCAGTGCATGCAGACATTTCCCTCCACACAGGCTGCTACCAGACTACCAGGCAATGCAATACTATTTAGGCTCATGATGGATCACAAATAGCTAGCGCCAGTCTACGCTGTGGGTTGTTACAAAATAAAGGTGTTACAGGAGTATGGATTGGAGAGAAAAAGTAACTTGTAGTGGTTAATATTGAATGCATTCCTCATAGCTGACTAGCATGCTAGCAGAAGGAATGAAGCTCACACGAGCTAGCTTAGCTTAGCTTGCTAGCTGGCTGTACCCATAGTTCCTTAGCTAAACAAGGGGTAAGCGTTAGCCTTGCTAAACTTGGCAGCACACTTTATAATCAGCATATTATTAATAAATGAACTCTATTACTGCAACACGTTTTGTCGGCTTAATAAAGTTTTTTTCTTCCTTTTAACCAACATTACGTTGCCTCTCGTCTCTGAGAGGAAGCACAATAAAACTCAAATGTTGAATAAATCAAATCCATGTTAGCTTGGTGTGCTAAGCCACACCCTCCCCTTTTCTGTCAATAGGAACTTGAGGGAAAGGCACATAACCATCAGTGTCTGCTTGTGTATCTCCCATATATAAATGTAATTTTCAAATATTGCCGTTTCACAACAACCAGCCATACACCATATTACCAGTTTCTTTTTTTCCAGGCATTTAAATGACCATGGAAGCTGGTGCAGAAACACAGCAAAGTGGTGAAACAGCTGTCTCCGAGTCAGAGGCCCAGCAGATTGCCACCCTGGCCCAGGTACACAGCAAAAACAGTAACCGAAAATATGCTTTACAAATCAACTATTTGAGTATACTCAAAGTCAGTATACTGAGTACTTAAATTTACTACTTGAATTAATAAAACCTACAAGTAAAGATAATGGGTACTGCTCAGACTGAAAAATGTTAACATTCAAGCTGGCAGTGTATGACTGTGTGTTGTGTTGTGTGCAGGCATCTATAGCAGCAGGTCAGGTGTCCTCCAGTGGTCCTACAGTCACCCTGGTGCAGTTACCCAATGGTCAGACAGTCCAAGTCCATGGGGTGATCCAGGCTGCACAGCCCTCTGTCATCCAGTCCCCACAAGTCCAAACTGTACAGGTGGGAAATAACGCTTTGGCTGGGCTCAGGTTTCAGGTTTTTATGACACACGACACCCATGCAGCTGTAATGTTTTCATCATGTTAGTTGTCTATTGCAGTTTTAGTTTCTCCAATTTATACTCAGTGAATACTGTTATGCTGGCAAGATTTTATATAGAATGCCTACAAGAAAAAAATGCAGTTGAATATTGTAATTTTGCTCCTACAGTCAAGAAATGTACTTCTAGCTATAATCATGTACCCCCAGTATCCTGCAAGCTATGTTATCCTAAACAACGTTCATGCGTTTTTCACCACATATTTGGGGAACACAAACAAATCCTACCATAGTTTGTTGGTAAACTACCTGTATTGTATTATGCGCTGAATGGTGATGGTCTTTGCGAACTGTTGCAGATTTCAACTGTTGCTGAGAGTGAGGACTCTCAGGAGTCTGTAGACAGTGTGACAGATTCCCAGAAGAGGAGGGAGATCTTGTCCAGGCGGCCTTCTTACAGGTATGTGTGATATTTTAACGGTTGACGCCCTGGCTAACCCAAATTACTTGTACACATGAATTAAATTTTTAGAAGCATACAACCCCCTTTCATTTGTTATGGAGATCCACATTTCTGCTACTGTTTTCTTGCTTTTAAATGTTGCCCTTCTTCCTGATATCACTCAGTACAATTAAACCACTAGCACAGTCGCTTAGAAGCTAGAGGAAAGCCAGGATGAGCGGGTTTCTTCCTCCCTTAGCTACTAATTTCAAGGTGCTCTTGAGCAAGGCATTTTACCCCTGACTGCTCCTGTGTAGCCTCTCAGTGGAACCAATGAAATGTGAAGGATGGTGCTGCTGGGGGGAAAACATACACACTCTACATTCCTTCCCCAGATGAGTAAAGGTTAAACAAATTGGTTCTTGATGATTGTGTCCCTTTGCAGGAAGATCCTGAACGACTTGTCGTCAGATGCCCCAGCAGTCCCTCGTATTGAGGAGGAAAAGTCAGAGGACGACTCAGCTCCCGCCATCACCACAGTCACCATGCCCACGCCCATTTATCAGACCAGCAGTGGCCAGTACAGTAAGTACTTCCCATGTTCACTGTTTCCCACAGAATGTAAAGAAATGTAAAGCTGTTAAGTTTTATTTTGGAATAATTTTGGGTTGCGATGCAAGAAGCTGCGAGTCATTGCTTATGTTGCTTTCAAATGATGAAGATTCAGTGCCACCAAGCATGTTATTGAAATACAATTAACATCATCGCAGCGATAACGCAATGCGTCTTATTTCAAGTTGTGGTGTGTCTGTTCTAACAAACTGAATACAGAGACAGTTTGAAACACAGCCTCGATAATCAAGCGGATGTATAATTGTCAGCTAATGTTGCAAGGCCATTAGCTTATACTAGATTGATTTTACTGCCTGAAAAAAATGAGTTACTGGGCTTACTAAATGAAATGTCAATAACAACAACAATCCCGCCTCCTGGCTGCACAGATGTAAACTGGCAAGCTGTGAGAAACATTGATTTGTTTTAACATTTAGCAGATGCTCTTATGCACAGTGACTTGCAATGAGTGAGCAGGATGGTGTTCAGTGTCGTCAGCATTTGATGGACACCCATCAATTTTTGCAGGGCTTAAACCTCTAACACTTTAGTTACAGGATGGGCTCTTAAACCACAAGCTCACACAAATCACCCAGGCTCATTCCTCAGTGTCATATTGATTTTTCAGTGTCATGGTTCACATGAAGAATATAATTCTGCCTTGAAGTCTTGTTGCAAACCCCAGTCTATGGGATCCATATTTCTAATATTTCTAATTGTGGTATCAGATACAGTAATGTTTAGATGAACATGTAATCAAGACTTATTTTGACATTCATTTGTGAATTAAAACACATTACATGCCATTCCATCACTATCATGTTTTTGTTCCCCTTTAGTTGCTATTACCCAGGGCGGAGCCATCCAGCTGGCCAATAATGGCACAGACGGAGTTCAGGGTCTGCAGACGTTGACTATGGCCAACGCTGCTGCAACCCAGCCTGGTGCCACTATCCTGCAGTATGCCCAGACCAGTGACGGGCAGCAGATCCTGGTGCCCAGCAACCAAGTGGTTGTACAAGGTGAGGAGCGTAAATATAACCAGATGCTAAAATACACAGACGGCTGATGATGTGGAGTGGATCATAGGGATACCTTGTCAATCTGGAAAGTCTAGAAATGTATGGAAAATGACTTTGATAATGTCTAGGTGTTAAAGTATGGGAATCACAAACATTTTCTCTAGTTGCAGACCCTCTGCAATTTCACATATTGTGGCATTGCTTTTGCAGAACAATGATTATGAAAGTGGGGTCAGGGACCCACTTCCAGGATCATTAAGGCTGTTCTAAAGGGTCTACAGCAAAATGAATAATTTGACAAAATGTAATTTACCGCGAACTAACCCAATTAGAGGATGAGTATGAATTATTCTGCTAAATATGTGGTTACATTATTACTTTCCCAAACCCCCAGGACTGACCTAAAGTCTTCAAGTCCAATAAAGAAAAGGAAAGTTGTGGAAAGGTGTTAAGTTTATAAATGGAAAACCTGTAGGTACCTTAAAAACAAACTGGCCTATTGCCCAGGTGTCAGTTTTCTGTGCACTTGAGAGCAGCCTACATATTGTTTGCTAGAGTTCAGTACCAGACTAGTAAAAGATACTGTGTGTTAATCCCTCAGCGGCCTCTGGAGACGTCCAGGCCTATCAGATCCGCACGGCCCCCACCAGCACCATCGCTCCCGGGGTGGTCATGGCATCCTCCCCTGCCCTGCCTTCAGGAGGCACCGAGGAGGTAACACGCAAAAGGGAGGTGCGCCTCATGAAAAACAGGTATGTGTCTGTCGAGGCAAACACTTTTTTTCCTTCTTTTTTTTATACTTTGGTGTCTAATGCAAAGTTTAACATTTTCAGCTGTTTTGACAAGAGCTAGACCAATGCTTTGTTTTTCCTCGTCCTTTTTCTTTTATCTTTTAATTCACATGCAGCCACCCTCTAGAGGTGACACTGAAGCTGCATGCAAAAAACAACTGGTGAAAGTATTGAAACTTGCTAAAAACTCAACATTGACTTCAGTCTTCTGCAGTGGAATTGATATTAGGTGGTGTACAATAGGTAAATCAGCAGGGTTCAGGGTCAGCATGGCAATATAAAAACTGTAACAACAAAAGTGATTTGTACCTTAATCGATTTTTTTCCATCCCATCCCCTAGTTTACAGTATGCATCCCATTTACTGGGACTTTTTATTTTCTTCATTTTTACGTATTGATGCTGAGGGGAAATTAGCAACAGTCACAAGCCAAGTGCTAATGCCATCTTTTGTGACATGCATTCAACAAGGTCCTTTTCCTTTTTACAACGCATAAGAACTTGTAGAATAGTAAAAGTGGCAGTTAAACGTAAAGCTTAGTTTCTTGCTGTACATTCAACACTTGGTCTGTGTGTCACGCAGGGAGGCAGCCCGCGAGTGCCGCAGGAAGAAGAAGGAGTATGTCAAGTGTCTGGAGAACCGCGTGGCTGTGCTGGAGAACCAGAACAAAACCCTCATCGAGGAACTGAAAGCCCTCAAAGACTTGTACTGCCACAAATCAGAGTAGAAACGTCACCAAATGCCTGCCAGGGGCCCACGAGGAGCCCGCCTGTCCCCATGTACAGAGACTCAGCACAGAGCCATGCATCTGGACGCCACTCCCCCCTTTTTCTATTCATTTCTTTTTAAAAACCGCTAAAGTGTCTGTAAAATGACTTGCCAGGAATAGAAGAGAAAAAAAAACTCCCTTCCCCCCCTCAGTAATTTGAAATCCTAATTCTGTTTCCCCCTCAGTTTGTCATGAAAGCGATGTTTAGAACGGATGAGCAATTTTCCTGTTTGGAAGAGAGTTCATCAGCAACACAGGGTTCTTGTGGTGAAGTGCCGGGACCCGCGTTAAAGGGTTGTCTTTGTTTTCGCTCCACCACCGGGACGTTTTCCAGTCACTGGTGCCTGGAAACGCTCAGCAACATCACCAGCAACGGGGAACTGCTCGGTCACCACCACCACTAGCGGCAACGTATGGAACTTTTTAAAGTTTTACCTCCCCAGGACTCTCAGATCGTTTGGAGGGGGTCACCTTTGTGTGCAACATTTGTAATTGTAAGTGCTCTACTGCATTAACGCCTGTTACTTACTAACGCTTTGAACTGTAGATGATCAGCTGTGTCATGGATTTTTTTTTTTTTTTTTATGTTTCTGAGCTATGTTTTGGTTCATCATGTTAGGTTTTCTGCTTTGATAATGCCATTCAGCTATTTTTGTATTTTTCTTTTTACTTACCAGCCTTGATGAGACATGAACAAAAAAAGCTAACCATTATGTTGGGGTATAAAATGGTTTTTCATGTTAAACGTAGCTTTAAAAAGTGATTAGTGACGGGAGTTTCTGAAGACAACAAAGACAATGGTGGGATTTGTACACCATGAGATTCAATATCTTTGAATTGTCTCTGCCTTGCCTGTATTTTTTTTATGTTATATTGTTTGACTGGAGGCAAAATGGCTATTGTATGCTTCGGACCCATGTGGCATTAAGGGAAGAGCTTTGTTCCAAAATGAAATGTCCACCAAAAACAGAAATGATGGCAAAAAAAACGAACCAAACTATGGTATGGCCTTGTTAAGAATAGTAGGTAACGATAAGACTGTGTCCTCAATTTTAGAGGTATTGAGTGATAAATGTTTTTCAGAGTGGATACAGCGCATTTTGAAATGGAACTCTTCTGATGTTGTTGGGGTCTCTCATGTGTCTTCCCCACTTTCTTACGCCATGATATGCAATGAAAATAACGTTGGCTGCAGATCTCTAAACAAATTTAGGAGACACACCCGTCATCACTGAAATCATGGCATTCTGTTATGCCCATTTTGAAAACTTTATTTTCCCACTTTTTCTCTGTTGGGAAAAGATGAGTAAATGGAGAAAACAGCCTCTGTTACTATGATTGAAGAGGAAACATAATTTTTCTGATAGGAGGTTCTAGCAGCGGTGCAGTTGTCTCCAAACTCTGTTTACTGACTTGCAAAGTGACATGTGCACTTTCTTTGCATATACAATCCTACTTCATTTCACCTGATCTGACAGGACAGGCAAAGTCTTTAGCTACACTTTTCTTTATAAGGTCAGATGCCTCCAATATTTTACTTGAAAAGAACAATTTAAACCAATAGTTAATCACAAACAGTCCAAGTGTTTCATTGCTTAATGATCCAGACATCACTATGCATCTGATACCAACTGCGTGGGCATCAAATCTCGCCAATACTGCTTTATTGCACCTACAAAATACCCAAAAAGAGTGTGAAGTGCTACCAGCTGAAATCAACATCATACTGACAGCACAGTGAACAAAATGGAAACTCACGAGTCTTGATTTGAAAAAGGAATACCATGTTGTATTATTTAGATATTATAGCCATCTGTCATAGTATGCTTTTTTTTTAAAAAACATGTTGCTTTTTCATTAATTTTGTATTCATTGTATTTCTACATGTCAGCATCACCTTGTATGAAACAGTAAATCATATTAGAGCTATCTTCAGATATTACATTTTTGGCAGCTGTTAATAAATGTGTTTCTGGTAAAATTTGTCTCACGAGGTTTGAAGCAAAAGTAATTTGCTTTCAATGCAAGTCAGTGATTTAAAGGGCTGTTGCGGGGCAAAAAAAGTTCAATGTAGGAAAATCGTCTAAATCCACTTAGGTCTTGAAGTTTAAGCTGTTCCCAGTTTTTATAAATCCCTCCTAGATGGCAGTTTGACAGCTTTGTAGATATGAATGTCCCTCTGACTTTCATAGTAGACCTCTTCGACTCTGAACCGCTGCTTCAGCATGCTCAAGAAGTTGTTATCTCGCTCGTAGCGGATCTTACAGGCCAGCAGCACCACGGTAGCGTCCGAACACAGGTGATCCATAGTACGCAGTAGCGGCACAAAGGTGTCCTCCAGGTAAACAATGTCCGCTCCCAACACGAGATCAAATCCCCCCGCTGGGTAACGTTCTAGACCTTCACCCCAGGTCAGCTCGGACACTGAAACTGATCCCTGAAAGTCTGCAGGCACGTTGGCTTTCACGTTGGCGGAGAGGAACTGCAGGGCAGGTTCTCTGTCAGTGATGGTCACTTTGGCACCTGGAAGGGGAAGTCTGGGCTAAGAATGTGACACTTAAATGGAAGGAAAGGGTCTGACGCACACAGGTTTTTGAGGGATTATACTTTTAGACTGAAATCACCAATATCCAATATTTGGTGTGGGATTCAAATTTGACATTTTTCATGCCAAATCAATTAAAATTAGTCAGTGTTCCCCATAATTTTATTCTGTGAATGTTGGAAAAGCCTCTAACAATCTTTAGACCGACTTGGGAGACTAAATTGAAACCTAGACAAAAAACGGGATTTAATAATTATATGAAAAAGCAAAATTTTCATTGATCTGTGATCAGGGACAATCCTCCATCGTAGACTGGCTAAAATATACAATATTTATTAAAACCCTTGGTGGGAAATTCTCTTCACTTTCCTCCACCATAAAGAGGTCAAAGCAAAAGGGTCAGCTACATGGCAGCTCTTCTGGAGCTCGAAGGGATTCATTATCTTGCTCAAGGACAAGATGTGAATCTGAATCCTCTGCTTGCCGTTGCCTTGCAGTGTCGGTGATATAAGAAATGAAGCAAATTCAACTGATGCATTCACTACAGGTTGCTCTGAATAAGGGCATCAGCTAAATGCCTACAACCTATGCATCAGAAGGGTTGCCTCGGTCACCTGGACATAAAATTCAAGGACCTCTCCGTGACTTTTCAAGGTCTTGTTTCTAGTGATGGGACAGTGTGCTTACCTCACGGTACAATTTGTTTCGAGATACAGGGATCACAATTTGATACAGCCATGATATGATGTAATGACTGAAAGGTCAATGACAACAAAGTAGGACTGTGCAGAATTATGCTTATTTCTGAGCCACAGATCTTTTAGGGGTGGCTTGCTCGAACGTAATCAAATTAAAAATATCATTTACTAAGTGCAAATAAAAAAATTAAGAGCTTGTGAAACTGATGATCGCACACTCATATGATATTACCTCAGGATAATAAAATGAAGGTAACATCGCAATTTATTTTTCCACCTGATATGTGCTGTCTCATTTTTGCATTGCAATATACTAAATTTAAAAATATCTCATCCCTGCTTGTTTGACTCCATAGAGACCTCATTTTTCCTCAGGATGTGGGTGTTCATCCAAGGTTTCAGACAGATCAAGGAACTGAAGCATACTTATGAATTTGGGGGGACATATTTTAATAAAATAGTACTTTGAAGGTCGTCATTTAAATTTCAAATACTTTCAAGCCTTTGTTTTTCCTGAGGCACACTCTCAAGTCGAGTAAAATGATTACACCAGGCTTTACCAAGGGGAAATGGGTTGAGGAGGGTATGCAAACAGGCCAATAAACATGATTAAATACACTCACCTAGCAGGGCTGCCACGATGCCCACCAGTCCAGTGCCAGCTCCCAGTTCAATAGCCACCTTCGCCTTTAACTCCACCTGGCCCAGCTCCAGGTACATACACATGACAACCGCCTGTAACACGGGAAATATGAATATGGTGAACAGTAATGTATGAAAAGCATGTCTGCTGCTAGTGTTAGCTAATTATTAATAATGTATCTTGGCGCTCACTTACTGCATCCCACACAACTGCTGCTACCCCGAGCTTCTTCCAGTCCTGGGCAAGACTGAGCTTGTGGTTGGCAAAATGAAACTGTGCCGATGAATTATGGAATTTGGAAAGCGCGGGCAAGGAGCTATCCGTGTACGGAACGAGTGCCATGGTGTAAAAATAAAAATAAAAAACAAAACAGACACGAAACTATGACTGTATTCAATCACATTTTGACCGTTGAGTTTCCCAGTAATCACGCGCAGCGCTGTGCAAGATAGCCGCCTCGGAGCTAATCACCGCGTGCGTTTGTTTTCTAACGCAGAGTGGCACGGGGGAGCGTGACTGTCGTTTACTGTTGAGTTCGAAAGTACAGTAGATACCATTGTTCAAGCTCATTCGGGCTGCCGTGTACTATAAAACGTGCACAACCCTGTTGTGACACGTGTCAACCAGCGATTTAAACCAATCGTGTGACCCCACAGGCTACAAATGGCCAATGGGAAAGCCCAATTTGGGTTGGGCGGGTCTTAAAAAGGTTTTCTTCAGAACGGAGGCGAGACCTGCAGATGAGAGCTTGTGAGGTCTACTTGTCAAGTTATCAACATACAGCAGTAACCTTTGAGACGTGTGGATCTTGTGTTCAGAATAAAATAACTAACTGCATCTCACCTGCGAAATACATAGTGTAGGCCTATTTTTTTTTTTAAATCATTATAACCACGTTCTTGGGATTCTTTCTTCTCCATGTCTTTATTGCTCACTTGTCTCATTAACAAACATAGCACATCAAGGTGAAACAAACATCTTAAAAAAAACGTTGTGAATTGTGAGTCATATTTTCGATGGCTTTTCGTTGAAAGGGTCAAACCTGAAGAAACATCTCTTATCACCTTATTAAATTCGGAATTCTTGACAGTTTTCATAACAATAAACTTCGCCTTATTGATCAAAAAGATCACTTAGTTTATCATTTCTGTGCTCATGTCATTTATCAATAAGGAGAGATTTATTTCAAATTGATTATTCCACATTCTTTCTTTGTGGTTTCCATGCCAACAGAACTTGTTGATGAAAGTTTAGTTTGACACGTGACGTAATTTTGTAGGCGGTAGCCATATAAAGAGATTCGATTTCTATGGCGGTAGCATTTCCATCATGCAATATAGTACAAGATCCCTGTAGAAATTATAAGCATTTGCAAGAAACGCCAAAAATACAGTCTGTGTCACACGGCTTAGTAGCTATAGGCTACTACATTTTGTTCCATGAAATAAATGAAAACAGATGTTGAATCCTTCATTGCTCAACAACAGTCAGTCATAGCTATCTGGCAGTTTGATCAGCTAAATATATGAACAACACATGATAACTATTTGGTGCAACACATATGATAACTATTTGGTGCAACACTATGAAAATCATACTTAGAACGTAAAACACAGTTTATACACTATATGATCACTTTATAGTTCCTGACTACTTTCATTCCGATATTCAAATTTTATGGAAAAATACATCGGATTTTAAAGCAAATACCGCCCCACTCTTAATTCATACATGTTTGCAGCATTCTCGGCCATTGTGGCACTGAACTTTGGTCTACTTAGTATCCAACTTTATCCAACAAACGATCAATATTATTTTGAAAGGCAGTAACCGGAAGTCACCTCTGAACTGCTCCTGTCCGCTTGACATCCAGGACGTGTCTTCTGCAAAATGCGATGAGATGAAAGCTATTCTTTTTAAAAAAAACCCGTCACCGCTACCTTCGTGCTTATTGAATCCTCTTTAAGTGTTTTTCGTTTAGCGGGGGTTGCATGCTCGTGTACGGGCCAATGAGCCGCTTTTTCTCTGGAGCGGAGAGTTGATCTGCATTGCACACGGATTGATCCATGCTGCTGAAGCCAAAGCCAAAGGACCGAGGCTGCGGAAGCTAGCTAGCGTTAGCCGGCTAGCCATGGAAGAGGACCGAGAAGCCTGTGACTTTGTATTTCCAGTTACTGCTCCGTAAAATGATCTGATAAGTCGTTATTCTCAGTCCAGACTTGGCTGTCAGAATCATTTATTTCTAAATGAAGTGCGCCAATACTATGCTGCGCACACGCCCTCAATATGTCAGCTGTCCTGACTGTACCGTAGATACCCGGTCTGGTTGGCTATCGTTAGACAAATCCCATCCCAAAGTCATTTTTTTCACATTGCAGTCAGACGCCACGGGGGATGCTGGTGCTAAAAAGCCTTAAGTTGTCTTACATTAATGGAGATTTAAGGTTAAATGGATTTAAACGAGGTCTTAAATGCAGTGTCTAAAAACCTAAAAATGATGCTATTTGTCTAACAATCTGGTCACACCAAACTGTATTCAGACGGATCTACTTTGGTTTTCTTTTAAGATTTAGTTCTGCCCTTAAATTTGTATTCTAACTGCCAGTTTGCCTTGGTGAAAGCTGTGTGTCAGTCAGAGCAGAGTGACTCCCTCCCTCAGTTGTATGGGAAACAGCGTAGTTGGCTGCAGGACTGTTGTAGGTCGTAGGCAATGGGAGGCTCGGTGTCGTGCTGCATCTCTCCGGGAGAGAGTCCCAAGATCCACAGGAGGGAGGTGGAGCTGGAGGAGTGTCCCATCACCACCACCGAGGACGTAAGCGAGGACACCGGGACCTACCTGCAGCACATCAGCGACAGGGAGCTCCCCGATGGTGGGTGGTGGTGACACACCGACACGACACGGGGCCACTTTGGATTCTGTGTAAAGCATAGAAAAACACACTTATCCCCCTCATCTTCTTATTTTTCCTCTGCAGAACTGGCCCAGGAAGCCAACCCATCCGACCACCCCAGAGCCAGCACCCTGTTCCTCAACAAGTCCCAGACAGATGGTCAGTATTTCCCTGCAAGATATTATTGTGATCCTTGATTTGTTTATTTACATTCATCTGAATCTCACTGATATGCCTTTTTTTCCTCAACACAGTCCGCGAGAAAAGGAAAAGCAATTACCTGAATCATGTAAGTAACAAGTATACATTCTACTTCTTATGGTTTTGTGACATAAACCTGCTTTTTTAAAAATTCATCCAGGGTAACTTGACTGAGGCAGTGTGTTCTTTTTCAGCCCTTCACATTCATGCAGTTTCATTCATTCTGTCCGCCAGTGGTCACTGAGCAGCTCGACTGCAGCAGTTTGAGGACTTATTTTATGACCAAGTGTTGTAATTTACTTTGTCACTGTACCCACTTACCTTGAATCTGCCTCATCTACTTCTAATTCACCAAGAGGTTTCCTGCATTTCCTTGAATACTTGGGACAACCACCATATAATAAGCATAGTAACAGCAAAAGAGCAAATTTCTAGTCAAATGTCAAAAGTAAGAGTCACATGGTCAATCAAAGCAACTGTCAGTGGGGCAATTGGTTTCTAAGGTCGTCTATGAAGGATTCCTCCCTGTAAGACAAGAAAGAAACCCTCATTCTTTTATCCTGACACCAAGATCCTGACGCTCACTGCTGATGTTTTAGATGGCTGAACTTTTTTTTTTTCTGTTGTAAAACTTAATTGTAGCTGCGCTGGAAATGCCCTGATGTGATGTCACCCCTTTTACGTTTTTCTAGTTATCTGCAGGAATAAAGAGACAAATCGCTTTCTGTGTTTTTTTTGCCCCTGCTGTCGACTCTCAGGCGGCGCTGCCTCCCAGGCTAATGGTTGTGGTTAGGGATGTGGTTACGGTGAGGGTTATGGCGACTTCCAGGGAAAAACAAAAAAACACAAATGAGCAAGACAAATACATCACCAAACAACAAAGTAGACCCAACTAATAGCTGATTTTTGACCATCTTAAAGAGTTTTAGCGAGGATTTCTCCTTTCAGTGCCTATTTGAAGGGCACCTTGACAGTGGACAGCTGTGATATGACTCATGATTTTAGTTTGAATGATCATTTTTGCATCCACTTTTCTTTTTCATTGAAGAAAGTTTTAAAGCGATGTGATTTTTACCATACAAACATGTTTTCTTACATCTGGAGAATACGATTTGTAGGCCACAGCATCTCTGTAGCACCACATTGTGTCATTTATCAGGCTATTTTATCACACATTCTACCTTTATCAAAAAAAAAATTGCCAAAAAGTACCACTTACTTTCCTTGCCCCTGGTCTGGGACTTGAACTGGCAACCCTCGGGTCAAAAGCATGTTGATGCTGCCCCTCCCATTTTAACCCTTTAAACAGCTTCATCTCTTCTCCACCAGATGTCCCCGGGCCTCCTGACAAAAAAGTACAGCTCCTGCTCCACAATATTCATCGACGATAGCACAGTCAGCCAGCCCAACCTAAAGAGCACAGTCAAATGGTGAGTCGCCTCCCTAGCACCAGGACGTTTTGAATTTTAGTGCATTTGTGTTACAGGGTTAAAAGTTTCAGCATTTGTTATGGGATTATCTAAAATGTCTTGTGAATGAACATCCTTAGCAGTCTCATTGAAACTAATGGGTAGTTTGCTGGTTTTCTGTTTAGTGCAAATTAAATTTAAAATGTCATGGTGTCCCTGCAGATCATGGAGTTTCTGGAAAGTCATGGAATTGTGAAAAGTCTGTTCCAGACCGGAAAAGTCAGGGGATTTAATAAATTCTTGGAATAAGTCATGGAATATCATGGAATATGTTCACTTCCCCCTCAGAATAAAACAGATTAATGAACTTTAGTGAGACCTCTGAAGTGCTTTTAAAATTTTGGTCAAGGGAAAAAAATGTCATGGAAATTCAGTGTTTTAGTCATGGAAAGTCATGGAAAAGTCAGGGGATTTTACATTTGACTTAGTGTGGGAACTCTGATTATATTTGTTTTCCATCGTGTCCATGTTATGTTCGCTATCTTGAAACTAAGACTTTGAATGCATGGTTTTTGTTCAGACAGAATAAAACAGATTAGTGTTTAAAATTTTGATCAAGGGGGAAAAAGTTATAGATCATGGAAAAGTCAGGGAATTTTTACATTTGACATTGCCCTTCACCCTCAGTTTAGTCCTACTCTGAGCAGGCAACACTACAGATCCAAGAAGTCATGCTGTGCAATGGTTAACAGAACATTAGAGCTTTCCTTTACTATAGAAGAACAGCTTCAAAAGAGTTCACTGTTGGTCTGTCTCTCTGTTCCAGTGTCACATTGGCCATATACTATCACATAAAGAACAGGTAGGCACCTTTTTCAGATTTCTTGAACAAGATATCTTTTTGGGGGATCTCATTGGGAAATCCTATATTACTATGTGTAGAATTGGGTGATGAATTGGCACTGGGCAACATACAGTGATGGGTTAAAGGGACATTGCATACTGTTCTGATTCACATTTATAAAGTTCCATTGATTTGGTTCTCAGGAAAAATGAACAATAAGACTAGTTTAATTTCATTTCAATGAGAAAATTGACGATTATCCTGCTCAAACATTTTTTGTCCACTGATATCTCTCTACCTACTGATGCATTTCTGAATTAAATCATATCTATTAACGAAAAATATCAAATGTGAGTCCCTTGAGGGAAAAAAAAGAAAAAGAAAAAAGAAATTGGAGATCAGTGGTGAAACGTGCATCTGTTTGGAGCTCCTTGATTTAATAATGTTTGGGACCTAATGATGTAATCTGTCACTTTTATTAACCTCTAATGGCAGCTGTAGGAATTGCAACAACATCAACAGCTCTCCAGCTCGGCTTAAAGTGGCCTGTAATTGAAGTCACATTTTCACAGTCAAGAGGAGTAAGCTAGTAATTGAAGCAGAGATCCAACAGAAAGGTTTATTAAAGGGGTGATGCATCAGCATGCCAAATACTGCACTAATAACACTGCTTGGTAGTTTGCTTCTTTGGAGCAAATTGTCTTGCTTATTGCACTGTTATCACTGAGCAGTTGGAAACAGGAGCTGAGGGGAGTTTTTGCTTCAAAACACGTTATAGGTGTCAAGTAACAAAGTACAAAGTCTTGAAAGTTTGGAAAATGCTTCATTTTAACTGTTATGTTTTCAAGGTTAGGAATATGCTTTACATCAAATATACTCCTTGAAAAATGCTTGCTTCTCAACATAATACAATTGCATTTAAAGCAATTTAGATTAGATGATAAAGCCTTAAAGTCTGGAAATTTTGGTTGAAGTACTGTACCTTGAAAGTGCTTGAAAAGGGCTTGAATTTTTCTCTTGGGAGGCTGTACAAACCCTGAAGTAACCACTAAGTCACTGACATTGATTAACATACCTGTCAAAACCCCAAAGATAGGTGCTGGTCATGTTGTGCTATAGGACTTTAAATTTTATACTTAATGCACCTGTAAAGTTGACTTGTTCATCTTCTTCTCCCTCAGAGATTCAAACCGCTCTCTGGATATATTTGATGAGAAGATGCACCCGTTATCTGTGAGTTCTTCAGCTAAAAGATGCAGTTACAGTTATTTTGTTGTGTGTGTTAAGCGTCGACGCTCTGTCCTGAGTCTGCCTGACCTGTGTCGCCTCCCTCCCCAACAGAGAGAGAAGGTTCCAGATGATTACTCAGTCGTGGACCCAGAACACAAACTCATCTACCGCTTCGTCCGGACGCTCTTCAGCTCCGCGCAGCTCACCGCCGAGTGCGCCATCGTCACTCTGGTAAGATAGGTATTAGTAGAAGAATAATTTGTAGAAATCAGTTTATCTGCAAAACCCAGTGTGAAACTGGGCTTTTTTTGGGTCACCATTTTAAGTTGTGTTTGTGTCTTTCTGTAGCTGTTTGCATAATGTAACGTGTCAGTGTGTGACTACATTATGCTTCTCCAAATTCACTTTTGTTCATGTACTTACAGGTTGCGAATGCTCATGGAAATTTTTTTATGGGTCCTTGAAAAGTCATGGAAAAGTTTTGAAATTTTATCTGTGAAAATATGTGGGAACCCTGTATACTATCTAAATTATGAATTGTGTGTGTGGGGGTGTTAGGTGTACCTGGAGAGGCTGCTGACATACGCTGAAATGGACATCTGTCCCTGTAACTGGAAGCGCATCGTTCTCGGTGCCATCCTGCTGGCCTCCAAGGTCTGGGACGACCAGGCCGTGTGGAACGTCGACTACTGCCAGATCCTCAAAGATATCACCGTGGAGGACATGTGAGTGTCCAACTGTCCTCCATGTCTGCTTTTGAACCCTGAAACACTGAATAATAGACTTAAATATGCACTAGGTGGTCTTGCATATTGGCAAACCCAAACGGAAGTGAGACACAACTGTGATTTTTGCAGACTTGTAATGCAAAAATCATCTAATGCAACATGATTTTAGAAAACTGCACACAGTATACTCATGTTTACCAACCCAGACGGTATCTATAACAAAGAATACCAAAGCGGTAAGAGGCTAAATGTTGGTGAGAAGCTTTTTTTCTGGACGGAGCTCTCACCCACTGCTGTTTGGTTTAAGTGGTCACTTCTGTGGGCAGAGAAAATTTCCCACTAGTGGCTGTAGCTGAAACCAATTTAAGTTAATAGGGTCAATGTACAGCATTATTGTTGGAATGCTTCTCTCTACTCTACCCCCACTTTGTGACGCAGGCTGCTGAGACACATTTATTTTTATACAAATGATTTCACCTTCTATCTGCTACCAGCTACATCAGTATTATCTTCGCTTGTGGGTTTCTTGCTTTGCTTTAGGGCTTTGTATTGGCAAGGACCTCATAATACAGTTTATATTAATACACTGCAATACTCTACAGAATAAACTGATAATGTATATGTAGAGCTTAAAATACAACCTACTGCATAACACCTGGGTAAACTAATGTACAATTTATCATGAATCAGGTGACAAACTGAATCAAAACAGTTTAATTCAAAACTATTGTTCCAATTTATTAAAACAGGATAAGCACAATGCATTTTCTTAACATAGTGCACTAAAATGTAGATGGCATAACATCATATGAAAATGAAGTGCATAAATGATACATATTGACTCAAGAGGCTGGATAATCAATATAGTTTTGCCAAAAATAATATTGCAATACTCAGCTGTATCAATTTTTGCACAACTCTTCTTTGTTTGCATTGCTCATGCCCTTACTGCTTTTGTCTTGTTTTAATTCACTCGTTTGTGGAGTATGATGTAACACTTTGTAATTCTTGTTATTAACCCTTGGTGTTCCACAGGAACGAGATGGAGCGTCACTTCCTGGAGCTGCTGCAGTTCAACATCAACGTCCCGGCCAGCGTCTACGCCAAGTACTACTTTGATCTGCGCTCACTGGCTGACGACAACAACCTGAGCTTCCCCCTGGAGCCGCTCAGCAACAAGCGCGCCCAGAAACTGGAGGTGAGTTTTTCTCTCACATGGGCCACAGATCATATGTTTTCTAACCAGTGTGGACAGCAAAAAGGTTCAGTAAAATGGGATCCTGATCCAGCTGCAACTTGTGTATGAATGTTGAAATCTGAATTTGTCAGCTTTGCCATGACAAAAGGTAACTCATGTCATTTACCTGCGATGGCTGTCATAATTTTGCAAGGTTCCCACACGTCATGAAATTTCTGTAAAGTCCTGCACTTTTGAAAAGTCTCTCCCAGACAGGGAGTCAGGGAATTAAATAAATTCTTGTGACAAGCCTTGGAATTTCATGGAATTATGTCAGCCTTAATTTAAAAAAATCAGGAACTAGTTATTTACCAATTATATTTATTTTCCATTGTGTTCACATTGTGTTCACTTCCTCTGCAGAATAAAACAATATACTTTAATAATAAGGTTCCCATGGTCATGGACAACCTGGAAAAGTCATGGGATTTTAAAATCAATTTTTCCAGGCCTGGAAAAGTCATAAAATTAAGTAAAATCATCAAAGCTATTGGAAAAGTCATGGAATCAAATTTTCTTGCCTGTAATGAAATTAATTACAGCAATCTCTTCCATGGATAATCTTCCATGCAACATTTTGACGTGCAAGTCTGTCTTTCTGTAGCTGTTGGCATAACGTAACATGCGTCGATGCGAGACTGTTATACTCCTTCAATTTCATTTCTGTTCATTTACTTATAGTTGTGAATGGTCATGGGACATTTTTATGGGTCCTTGAAAAGTCATGGAAAACCTGGAAAGTCTTGGAATTTATTGTTTTCATTTTCCAGGCCTGGAAAAGTCGAAATTAAGTAAAATCATCGTTTTGAAATTTTGTCAGTGAAAATGTGTGCGAATCTTGTAATAAAAAGGATGATAAAACAATGAAAACACACAGAAATCCTTCATTTATTCAGGTGACAGTGCATGCTGTTTCACACAGGCCTTGTGTTGATGTGGTGCTAAAAGCTGTCATGCCAGTAATTACAAAGGCTCAAGTAGCACCAGTAGTAACAGTCCTCTGTTCATGATGATGTTTCTAGGCCATCTCCAGGCTGTGTGAGGACAAATACAAGGACCTGAGTAAATCAGCGATGAGGAGGTCCCTCAGCGCAGACAACCTGGTTGGTGTTAAACCCTCCCAGGCTGTGCTGTCCTAAGTCTGGGACGGCCATCGTAAATCCGGCAGGAGGGAGGAGAGACAGACTCGAAGCTGAACTCCGGGCTGGGATGCTGCAGTCCGGGACTCAGATAGCGTTTCCTCAAAGAGACATTTTCACAAAATAGGTCATCGGTAATTGAAGAGCTCTGTCCCAAACGTTAAATATCCACTTTGCAAAACAGCATTACGTGAAGTCATGAGGTATCTCTGAAATAAAGCCGATCCAGTCTCTGGACATGTTCATGACATCATCAAACAACACATGCTACTTGCCATCCTTTAAAATGAACAGCATTTTGGTCCAGTATTTTGTCACCAGTTATTTGAAGAGTAGCAGGCAGATGTCTTACATGTTGGATGTCTAATTTTGGAATGAAATGCTTCAATTTAACATATGATGGTGCTCTGTGAAGCCACACAAACTGAGGACCTCATGTTTTTTTTGCTTTTTTACATCAGCCTGTCTTTTTGGGACGTCCCGGCCACCGTGCCCACTCCTCCTCGTTCCACCAGCCGAACCCCTTCCTCATACAGGCGATGGCAAACCCTCCTGAACTACCCTGTGGTGTAGTTCTGCACACGGACAAAGACTGAGCAGACTGTTTGCTTCTTGCTTACTATGTAGGCCCCTTATAGCTGTGAAATGTATGAGATTTTATTTAATTCAAATAAATTTCAGTCACTGTATTTAAAGTAAAGGCTAAATAAACAAGAAAATAAGGCGTGGTGTTGGATTTTGTTAGCAAAAGCTGTGAGGTCTTCAATGTGGGAATATGATTGGTGGTAATTATGATTTTTGACAAAGTGGGAACCAGGGTAGGGCTGCACCAGCTGTTCATAAATCTATTAAGTTTGTGTGTACATGTGTAAGTACATACTAAGTTAAGTTTTTAGTTTTAATCGAATTAATACCTAAATTTTGTATCTTGAGTCTGTAGGTAACACGAGCTTGAAGCTACTGAAATTCAAAACATTTTTCATATTAAAAATTATTCTAACATTTTTACAAGTGTCTATGCAGATATGAAAATGAATAGTTAGTCTGATGTAAAACATTACTGAACATTACCAAGTTGGTCTCGGGTTTCTAGGTCACAAGATCTTGAACCTATTGAAATTTTGAAATTAGAACTCTTATGTATGTATGTATGTATGTATATGTATATATATATATATATATATATATA
>OMKZ01027070.1:29061-40616 GCA_900302535.1 Neoniphon sammara
GCGCGCGCGCACACACACACACACACACACACACGCGCACACACACACATATCTGACCCATCTTATGCGATCATACTATCACTTGGTTTCAAGAAATATATTAAAATACATAAAGCAGATTCTTTTTTAAATCTCCGGCAGCCATCATTAAAGTGTTTGTCCATTGCTAAATGAAGCTTTTATCCAACTAGGCACCATTTCAAGGTATGTTCGCTTAAAAAAATAAAAAATAAATCATAAATAAAACATGCCAGCTCTTATAAATGGTGCATAATACTAATCAAAATAATTAGACAGCCATTTAGAATGAAACCGCTAAAGCATAGGTGCCATGAAAATTACTTTACATATTACAGTCATTAAGTGTCTGACTTATATTTATAACTCCAAGAAATCAGTACAAATGAAAGTTGCTGGCATTTATCTTGGCTTTTATTGGCCATTGGCCAACAGAGAAGTTGGTTCAGTGGCAAGATGGAAGCACTTGGTTGTCATAGTGACTTAACACACTGAGATGAAAGAAAGAGCTGTCCAATGGCAGGCACCTCTACACAAACCCTTATTCTTTAAATACAGCGACAGCCTCACCTCACAACTCTTGGTGTACTCTCCTCCACACAGATGACATCAGGTCCTTCACCTCCAATAGAAAGGATTCGACCTGCTACACGCTCGGAGCTGCAATGACAGGGTGGTACGGGTTCAAGCATTAACAATGAATCCTCTAAATGCTACAACCAGCTCTCTCTCCAATCCATACATGACGAACACGACAGCCTCAGACAGCAGGGACCAAGATGTGTTGACACTATCTGACTGTCCTTCCTGGAACTTTACCTCTTCCGAGAAAACTTACTTGATCATTTTTCTTGTTCTGCTTCTTGGCCTCGTCCTCCTATCATCTGCAGCAAATGGATCCCTCTTATTTCTGACAGTGCGATACAAGCAGCTGCTGTGGCAGCCACAGTACATCATGCTGAAAAACATCACAGCCTGTGGCATGGGGATGACTCTTTTAACTGCTGTTGTCGCGTTGACCTCTTTGGCGTGCGAGCAAACCCTCATGTATGGATCCTGGTGCATAGCACAGTTCATCATATTGAGGTGTTTGTTCCTGGTCTCCCAGATGACACTGGCTCTCATGACGGTGGAACGCTACATATTCATTTGCCATGGCATCCGCTACCTCAGGATGGTCCAGACTGGCAGTGTTCACCTTGGCATGGGGCTCATATGGCTGGTCAGCGTGGCAGCGTGCGTTCACGCAGCTTTTCTGCTGAGCCGAGGGCGGCTTGGCTTCGACCAACAAACCACCGGGCTCGTGTGCGATGCAGTCACTATAAAAGAACACTTGGGGTTTTCTGGAGAGGAGGAGATGCAGGTGTTTGGTCTACCTGCTGTCATCATGATTATTTGTATTACGGTCATCTGCTACTGCTATGGGTCCATGTACTGTGCAGCACTCCGGGTAACCACGGCTCTGAAGTGCAACAACCACCGAGCCAACCGCACTGTGGGTTTCTACCTCTTTTTATTTCTACTGCAGCTGGGTCCCAGCTTCTTCTTGGTCCTCCTTACAGTGACAGAGAAAGGAAACGCGTCCTTGACCCGCTGCATGAGAGGCAGCTCCTTGGTATCACCACTGCTAATCATCATGCCCACCTGCCTCAGCGCTACCGTCCCTCTCATACGTAACCCGCAGATCAAGAGAGTGCTCGTCTCTGTGTGCCGACAGCGCTGCCAGGCCAAAATCGAGGCAGAGATTGAGATGATGAGACAGAGCAGAAGGACTGATGAAACGAGCAGACACGCGTGGCTCGCTGAGGGTGAGATGCAAGTGGACCCAGAAAGGATGCCGGCTCCACCAACTCCCTGCGACTTTGAATAGCTCATAGTTCACAAAAACTAGGTGTTTAGAACACTGTTGTAAACTGGGAAAAAAGGCGGTGGAAAAAAAAAAGAAAACGATATGTTTAGTATGTGTAAAACTAAGTAAAATGAGATAAAACCATACATTAAATACTTTTTGTTACAAAACGGGTATAAGGGTATAAAAGAATGGGCCTCATTCACCAAATTACAGTTAATTTAATTTAATTTAAGTTAATTTATCTTTTTGTTTGTGAGAAAAATGCCTATGAAAAACCAAACGGAGACTCGTGAAACATGCGCAGCCTCTTAGCTGTGTGTCAGTCAGTTGGATGCATGTTACTCTTGACATTGATTAGCATGAGTAGATATCCTGGCAACATAGAGAAATTAAGTGTCACTTGAGGACTTCAAAGAAAGACTTGAGATTGAAGTGTTGCCGTTGGGACTGGACAAAACTGAAAAATGAATGTAAATACATTTTTAAAGGAATTAATGATTAATTCATATTACCTAATACCTGTGGCAAACATTCAAAATACCTGTTCTGAACTTGTCATGTCACTGTAAAAAATACCATCCCAACCAATACACTAACACTTAATAGATGCAGAATTAAACTACCAAACCAACACCGAAACTGAAAACTAACAAAAACTAAATAAATAAATAAATAAAAATGTTTTTCAATCATCACAACATTTAGGGCCGTATGTTCGTGCGCCTTGGCGCACCGCGCAAAGCGTGGTTAAATGCCCAGTGTGCAGAGGGCGTAACGGCGCGCATTTGGTATTTTGGTTACAAAATGTGCCTGGCGCATCTGTGAACGGGGAGGGATTGAGATGAATGGGGTGTGTTAGGGGCTGGAACTGACTTAACCAATCAGATATGTTCTTATCCCTCCCCTTAAGGAGAATGCGCACCATGTAACAGCGTAGTGTGATTTTGGTGAGCACTGATCGCGCGAGCAAGCGAGAGAGAGAGAGAGCATAAAGTAAATCTGTACACAATTTCTCCCCCTTTCTTGTCCCTGTCTTCTATAAATAAATATTAGCCTAGTAAATTAGTTTCAGAGAATAAAATGCCACTATGATCGCTTTCTCTTCTCGACAAAATAGAATCTTATAGAATCTTGCTTATTGTTAATTTCCAAGCCGTGATTTTGCTTTGAAAATAGTAAGGACATAAAATGTATCAATGCTAAGTGATAGGAATTTTTTGGTTATATTCTAAATTACGCTATTTACCTTACTGTGTTCAAGAAATTATTTGACTGTGTAGAATTGCAGGAAATGCAATGAAAAATTCCAAATTTCACGTGTCTCCAACACTCCAAATCAAATACATTCCTCCTTGAACACAGTGCAGATAACCAGCTTCAGTAGGGATGAATGTGTATCGGTATGATTTCATTATTCTCCGTGCGCCGCACAGGAGTTTGTGGATATGAACATTTAACCACCGCCACATGTGCGTCAAAGTTCATAAACAATGTAGTGAAATATTTTTCCATCACGAGAGATTCATAAACCGTGATTTTGTGGTTTCCTAGATCTGTAGTTGGACGCGCCTCCACCAACTTTTAAGTGACAAAAATAACACACACCTACGTGCGCCGTTGATCTGGTCTGGGCAGGCGGGCTCTGTTGGGCACAAATCGCGGTCATCCATGGCACCAAAATTCCACTGCGTCACAGGAATGATAAGACCACACCCACTACTGCACCTCTCCTCCCACCTTGGCGCACAGAGTGTCACCTCAATACCAAACGCACCCAGGCGAGGAGAAACCCTCAGTGAGCCTCACCAAAATCCCACTGCGCCAGTTACTGGCTGCGCTTTGCGCACTGCGCCTGTACGAAAATAGGGCCCTAAATTTTATTTGCTTTCTGTAATGTTAACGTTACGCTGATACGTTGCTCTGTACTGTAACGTTACTCCCTGTACAGTAGCTATATACATTACCGTAGGCTATGTGCAGTGTGCGATCTGCCGCTGGGGATGGTGGGGATTTCCTAGCCTCTGTTTTTTTTACGTCCCTACCTCTGGTTGTTCGTGTTCATCCCGGTGGGCATACGATTTATCCCCAGTTCTGGTGGTCAGTTTCATTAGCGGTGGAATCATCCGTATATTGCTGTATTTAAGCCTTACGTTAAATAAAATATATTTTAGAACATCCCGGTGATTTTTTTCCCATAAATCACACCCCGGCTAAGCCTTGTTATCATTACCTGTTCAAGACACTTACCTATTCATCCACACCTCTGTTCAAACGAACAACATGAAGCAACATCGTAATGACATTAACTTGTGTCCAGAATGAAAAAAACAACAACAACAAATAAATAATGCTCTGAATGCTTTATTTTTCATTTGGGTTATTCCATTTGGGTTCACTAGTCAATACAACATTTACAAGTAGTCTCACTCTGATGCAAAGACAGACATTTTTCTTGTGTAGCCTCTGTCTCCGGCGCTCGCTAGATAAAGCTTAATCTCTCCTCTCTGGATTGCTTATTTTTTATAATTTTGAAAATCCTAAAGAAGCCTTTACTTCTGTCTCAAACACTGTTACTAAACCCAACAACTGCATACCCAAACATGACTATAATGTGAGCCCAGCAGCATAGACACTTATCACGTACCAGACCGGGACGCTATGAACCAACATGGCGGACCGAGGCCTTGGATCAAGCGTGTGACGTCACATGCAACCCTCCTATACCTCAAGTGTGTTTAAAGCATACATCTGATATTTGAAAACCTCAAAGTGTATTAACTACACTTCCTTAATGTATTTTCGTCTAAAAACAAAAACAAGTGTATAATTAAAGTTGTATAAAAACAACCTTAAGTGTATAATTAAAATAAAAATACTATGTATGTATTAATAGAAAGTCAAAAGATTTGGAATGAGCACTGAGTGGTATCTCTGTCTGTAACTTAGAACCTGAAGATTTAAAAGGTGCTAGTACATATTAATATTGATTTTCGTGTACACTATTACTCTTGCTACAAGTACTACCACTTATACTTTTACTTATTTTCACATATTTTATTATTATTACTGGTCTCTGTTTTACTATCCCTGACATATTTTATCATCTACTGACTTTATATTGTCTAATTTTATTTTCTTTCTATTAGCCCTTGTTTGCTGATGTTCTTAGCTGTACCCTTTACTGCAGGTCTGTGCTCACGTATTGGTAATGTGCGGTATAATTATTTTATCATTTATCTTTTTTTTTTCTTTTAGATTTTAATGTGCATAACAAACATACTGGCCATTGCAGCCTAAATTGATGCACTACAGGTGTCACTCCATCTTCCATCCATTAACTGCAGTAAGGGAAGTGAAACAGAACAGGAGCAAGATTGAGTGAGAAGATTGCTCATTATCAGGAGGAAGGATCATGACATTCCAGCATGGATTTCTCCACCTAGCTGTCATATAACGACATATAATGTCATGTTATGACAAGATGGATCTGTAGATTATTTTTAGCCAAATGTATCATCAAAAGTGAAGAAATCAAGAAATGTAACCAGACAATATGCTTATGTGCATTTATTTCATTAAAGATATGATTTTTATTTTTCAAAAGATGAAGGGCTGCGACACCATTATAATCAAATGGATGATCTCATAGCCAGGCACAGGCCCTCTCAGTTCTGTGTAAAATCCTAAATGGATGATCTTATAGACTGGTACAGCCTCATTCAGAATTAATGGTGTGAAATCTTAGGTGTTTTCCAACCAATGGTAAGGCAGGAAGGGTCTTAGAGTAAGGCTAACAACAGGTGGGGTTTCAGAACAGTATAAAAGAAGGTGCACAGTTCATTTCTGTATTTTCTTACCATTCTGTCAGTTCATCTGTCTGTATTCTTCTATTCTATAATTATGCCACATCCTACCCCATTATTAAAATCCTGACTGCTTCAAAACTATGGTGATTACTTTCCTGCAATTAACATTGGCATAACATTAGCATCAAAACTGAGCTAGCCAAACCATTTTTGCATAGATAGGCTCCATTTTTGCAAATCTACCATGTCTACAATGCAGTGGCTCAAGTTGAATAACGTTAACCAAATCACCTAGTAGCATCTTTATTTCTCAGCTGTTTCAGATATTAGTCTGAAAATAGTGCAGACAATAGTGCAGATATTGTTGTATTTAGTGCTATTTGGCATACTAAACCAACAGAATGTGATTTGAGGTGTGAGGTACAGAACCTTAATTTATATGATTAGTAACACCTGTGTTTACTTACTATTTCATGTCAAAATGGCTTCTGTGAAAAAGGTCTATTGCCTCCACTTTCAAATGGCTAAGTGATGAGAAATGTAAGCCACTGACTTCAACTATGATGAATATAAGCCTTTAAAAATTGTTTTATTTACTGTGATGATAACTTTTGAAACATACCATACATCATAGTAGCGTGTCATGTCTGTTCTCATCTCTCTGAGGTATTTCTGAATCTGTGGGTGTCGGGCAGTGACAGGATTTGTCACCTTCACACTTGGAGGAAGGTGAGACTGCCACTCATTTCATTGCTGATCAATGGGGAACAGTGAGCGACAGAAATATTGCTTTATTACAGAAGCTCACAAAACACAACATCGATTATTGTTCAATTTCCTGTTTACATGAATTTCGCCTGGGTTAAATGTGAGTCGAGGTATCTGCACAAAGAGACAACATTTACGCTGCTCTACAACACAACACACTTTGTTTTGCTATGCTGAGCTTTCAGCCCCAGGCCATCATCAGAGCAAAGCGAACACAACAGACAAAGTAAAAGCACAACACACAGGTGGTTGTAATGATGTTGTCAAACCACTGAACTGAAGAACATCTCCCAGAGCACCACAACTGGTATGGATGAGGCACAGGCCAGCAAAATACTGAACATACAGAAAGAGAATAAAACACAAACAGGAAGAAAAGAAAATAGGCATACATAATGGGATTGCAAACATTATTATACCCATGGCAACACTGTCTTCAACTCATAATTATTGGTGATTAGGAACATGCAGAAACCATGAGTTTGATTGGAACAGAAAACACAACCTGACCCAATGACACATACTGTAGCTAAATCATGGTGAAATTGTCATTGGATTACCATCACAAAAGCCTCTTGTTTGATTAGGAGGCAATAATGGCTAATCTATTGTGTGTTTTCACAGCTACAGCTTCACGGCTTGCATCAGTGGGCTACAGCTCTGCCCACACTCCTTTTCAATGCTTTGCTCCACACTCGCTGCTGTATGTATAAAGAATGGCAAGCCGGTGTGCCCAAATGAAGCGCATCTATAGCTGTGATCCTGTGAGATCCTGTGACAGCTCATAGAGGTCCTTCGCATCTAAAAGTCCAAAATTCTTTACGTTGTTTTAGCATTTTGTCTCTAGTATCCCGTCTCTCTCTCTCTCTGGAAGTTTAACCCTTTCATTGCCACAGAACCAGAATGTCTTAGGGTCATGCGTAAAATCATTCACGTGGACCGCCACAGGATATGTGTGGCAGTGTGTGGATATGTGCCATTTCACGAGGACGTATCACATTGGTGGATGCACATGTGATTGCATCTTTAATGGCATATTATTTCTTTGAAATACGATGAACAAAAAGTGACATGTTCCTATTATGGTGGCACTGGGCACAGTGTCCACAAGGGTAAGAGGACAGGACTCATAATTTTTGCCTCGTACAAATTTAAGAAAATCATATTATTTACTAAAGGTTTGCATATATTGATTGTCAAACTGTTCTTTTTATTTTATTATTATTATTATTATTTATTTTTTTTTTGCATTGGTTCCTCCAATTGTTGCATGACAGTATAAGTTTACATTGTAGGTTCAAAGTAAATTTAACTGTATAGGCTCAATGTCAACAATTGGTCCATCACTGAGTGCGAGCTGAACTTGGCAGAGCGCCCGGGGTGCTACCATGTCCCCTCCAAGCCAAAGCCCCTCCCTCTGCCCTCAAGGGGTCAATAAATGTATAGAGTGTTGGGTTGACTGCTGGTGCTGTAGTTTATTAGTTTGGACAGTAGACAATCCTGTGAAGTACCTGTATTTCCTGCTGGGGTGCTGCATATCAGAGGCGGACTCTTCGGCTGCCTGGTGCACATGCATTTCTGGTGGCTGCATCTCTGGTCACCTGACCAAAGCATACGTCTTGTGTAGCTCTTTAACTACACATCAGCATTAGCATTAAGTGGCCCATCCTTCATGATTTATGGAATGATTTTGTATCTGCATGGCAACCAGTAAATTATGTGAATAACTGCTGAATCAAAGCCATAATACATAATAGTGCCCTTTCTGATGCTGTGATAATGGGTACTGTGGTGTTGCAATGAGTATGGGACACATCAGCCACCACTTTCACCCATTACCATGGTAAAGAACGGCCTTTTAGGTATTGTAGCCAGAGTTAAATTCATCTATCCATCCATTCATCCATTTTCCATACCTGCTTATTACCGTTCAGGGTAAAAGCAGGGGGCTGCGGGACTGGAGCTATTTCACCTCAGTTGGGTGCAGGTGCAGGACACAGAGCATTTCTATCAGCAGACTATAAAGACGTGTCAGAGGAAAAAGAAATAGCAGCTTTATGTAGGAGGGAAATAGGTATGAACAGTAAACAGCAAACAGTCCAAGAATGTTTTTGTATGCAGATAGACAACACAGTAGGTTTGATTTCACTGGCTGGCTGGCTGGCTGGTTGGTTGGATGGTTGGATGGTTGAACAGTTGGTTGGTTGGTCTAATTATGACCTGGTCTAATTATGACCGGGTTAACAGTAATGGAGTTCACCTTTTTCATGAGCTTAATAATGCTTGTAATGCTGATAAAAAAGGTAGGCTCCATTATTTGCGCATGCTTTTAATGCATTTAAAGCTGCAGTATGCACTGTTGACCTTTCAGCAGTTGAATAAGTTCCCGCCCCAGCACTTGTCACTCATGTTGATAAGCTGTCTATCTCAAATTGACATCTAGCCTGAGGCTGACGTAACCTGCATCTGTAAAGCCACCATGGGCGCCGAAGAAGCAGATCGCATACACACGGAACTTGCAACATAAAAATGGTGATGTTGTCTGAGATTTTGCGCTCCATTGTTGTGTCTGCTGTACATTTAGCTTTATTTAGCTTTGTGTTCCACCATTATTATTATGACTTGCACTGTGCCACCTTGATAGCTGCAGCTTAGTTTCCTACTGGTAATCCCCACACCAAATGCTCCAAAATTAACACAGTTACTGGTTGCAATTGGTTTCATGTGGTAGATATGTGAATTAGGTACTTTAATTGTGCCTAATTTTTAAATTGTAACCGATTTGATTTATGTGTGGTCTTAATCAGGTGCTAAATTAGTGAAAGCTGTGCTCGCTAAGGCTTCACACATGGTAGTAATTAGCATGCATGTCCCTAGGCAAACTGTAAATACTAATAGGACAAGTGCTTTGACTCCCTGCTTTGCACAGCAGCTCAGATTTAAGTTAAAACACTTTGTTTTGACTGTCTGAAAGTAAACTCAAACTGAGCCAGATAATCTGAAATTCAGCTTCATGCTCACTGTGTCCTTTTACATCCAAGGTGATAAGGTTACAAGAGAAAGACATTACAAGGTATGCATTTAGTGGAAGCTTTTATCCAGAGTGAAAGCATTATGCCTGCATTTAAACTTCCATGCAGGATCACTTCCACTCACAGGACTATCTGACAGACATGAGCAGGTTGCAGTGAAATGGCAATGCCCATTTTTGACCACCGAGTGGCAGCGCTGCTTTATGAAAGAGAGAGGGCCTGACTGCAGGTGTGAGATTAGCCCATGTATTAATGCGACACCTAAATCCACCCGAGTGCTGGTGCAGCTTGTCTGTATGTTGCCAGACTGGGAGATACAGATAGACTCAAACAGACATCTTCATCTGTCCTTTGCAGATGAGGATTGAAACCTTTCCCACAAGGATCCACTAAAGGCCATATGATGCACAACAGCCATGTTCAGTAAGGCCTTTTGTTAAAGATATATTCCTTTTGAGGATTCACGTTTGTCATAAAGATTTTGAAGAGATAGCCCTGTTAAAATCCATTTTTAGCAGTCAGGTGATGCAGTAGAAAATGAATGCACTTGCATGCAAGTTTGTGAGAAAGTTTTGCTGTAAGATCTGTAAAACGTGCACCATTTCATGCAGTAAGTGTGTGTCTGCACATGAAAACTGCAATGACCTGAAACAAAAAAAAAGAAAAAGAAAAAAAGAAAAGTGTGTGTGTGTGCACGCTTGTTAGTGTGGGAGTGTGTGTCCTGTAGGGATCCTTGTGTCAGCGCAGCTTCATTAATCTCCCCGTGTCATGGGACTCGTCTGAACTCCAAAACAGGGCCAGAGAGAACAAGCTGCCCCCCCGGGGAGCCACTCCGTTTACCCTCCACACACTCAGGTCACTCCTCACATCAGCCACACTTAGACAAATACAATGTCAAACACCACCGCAGCAGCAGCAGGCCGGGAAGCGCAGCGCTGTGGCCGCTGATCGCTGTTGGAGGCAATGCTTGGAGCGGCATGGTGTGTGTATGCGTGTGCATGTGTGTGTGTGTGTGTGTGCATATTTTTGTGTGTGCATGCATGCGTAAGAAGTGTGAGAGAGAAGGTGAGAGCGTATTCGACGATGCAGCTTTTCCGACGGTATGTGGGTCAGAAAGTTACATGGTTTCCTCAAGTCGCAAACCTCTGCCATGAATATATCATAAATATTTATTTCCTCTCTATTATGCATAAGGAAAGCACATACACTGATTACATTCCAAAACATACTGCTATAAATGTCGCAGGGCTCTCACACGGGGATAAGACTCGCATTATACAGCTACTATACAATATCCCAATACACCAGGGTTAGAGTGATGTATCATCTGCTGACATATTGGGCCTCCTCATAAAAATTGGATATCAGTGTCATTCACTGCCAACATGAGGATGTGGTTTTCTTCAACTCCTTCAGGGCTTGAAGACTAAAACCTGCATTGAAACCTAAAGATTTTATATGAGATTTTATACAAGATTTCATAAAGATTTTTATGGAGAGGTTTAGTGTCCAGTGACGGTATAAATGCTGTTCCACACTGACAAGAATAAAAGTCTGGGGGTAAACACTGAAAATTTTGAAAGTAGCTATAAAAAATAGAAATAGAAGCTCCAGACAAATCCAGGCATAATCCTAAAGGTCTGGTTGGTTTTGAACTTTTTCTTTGATTTGCTATCTGAATTTCTTTGATTTGTTATGAATGAAAGCATTTTAATTTCCGTTTGAACACTGTCCCCTTCCCTTCCCATGCAAGAGCGCCTGAGGATTATGACCAGGATTCGTCTGGCGCTTCTTATTGGCCTTGAAAAATCAGCCAAACCCAACACTACCGTACATTTAAGAAAACAAATTTACCATTTGTTTGTGCGTATCTCTGCATCCAAGCATGTGTCTATGAATGGGGTCCAAATTCCCGCTGCCTTATGGCACGGCGTCCACCTCAACTTTGCCGCCCCGCCGTCGCCACTGATGAGCTGGCACGAAAATGGCGGTTGAGTGCTGCTGGTCTCTCTCTCCCCCCTTTAATGAGCTGGTGTGTGATTCAAGCCGCGTCTCGCGCCTCGGGCTCCTGGCGACGGG
>OMKZ01027070.1:48347-58612 GCA_900302535.1 Neoniphon sammara
ATAGATTATAGTTATTTAGTGCAGGGGGACAGTAAAATTTTTCTCATTGCTGCTTTAATGTTTCCAGCTGTTGCCAAAAACTGTTGCTTGAGCGCTCCTTGTATGTTGTCCTAGCTGTTGTACAGTGTGCATGAGTGTGTCTGTGTGTGTTTTCCTCGAAATGTCTCTCTTAATATCTGGCCGACATTTTCTGTCCACAAAAGAGGCCAAGTACACTGGCGCTTTTTAAGGGGACAGAGGAGAATTTGGCATTTTCACTTGTTCGCCTCAGCCAGCCGGCACAGAGCTCTGCCAAATGCACGCCAAGCTTTCAGGACGAGAAAACATCCCTGCTGCATGCAGCGGGTGTCATACAGTGTGGTCTGCTTCAGAGAAACATCAGGCTCACTACAAATGCACTAAAATGATGCATTACAAATAAAAGTTTCTATTAGATCCACATCCTCGTTGAATTCAGGTAAGCCAGCATGGAGATGACCCAGTGGCACGCAATGTAAAATGCAGCGTAGAGACTGGTAGAGGCTGCCAATCTCTTCAGTGATGGTTTTGCTTATTTAAATTAGGGCTGGGCAATATATCAATATATCAATATATCAATATATCAATATATCAATATATCGATATCGTGATCTAAGACTAGATATTGTCTCGGATATTGTGATATGGCATAAGTGTTGTCTTTTCCTGGTTTTAAAGGCTGCGTTACACTAAAGGGATGCAATTTTCTGAACTTATTAGACTGTTCTAGCTGTTCTATTATTCACCTCTACCTGCTTAGTCATCATATCTACATTATTAATAATTCTTTACCAAAAAACTAATTGTGTAAATATTTTCTGGAAGCACCAACAGACATCCCTACAGTATTGTCAGAATATAGATTTCAAGGTATTGGGTCAAAAATAGATAGAGCTGAGCTGAGTGTCACTGCAGGTGATACTGGGCTTAAGTCCGCCTTGCATTGCAGTGTGCTTCTTTTGGACATTTTTTTGTGTGTTTTTGCACATGAACACACGTGCATGCACCAACACGAATACACACTGTTAGCATCAGGGTTCAAGCTCAAAGGAGGGTTGCATTTGTGCTCTCATTCATTTCTTTCAAATCTAATGACAAACAAAAGAATAAAAAGTCACCTTGTTTTGTAATTGTTGCACCCTCCTTCGATGTAATTCTGGAAATGCCAGAGCACAGGGATAAGACACATCACTCACCCAAATTTCAAGCAGAGGTGTCTGAGATATCGCGTGACGGGTGCACAAACAAGCAAATTAACTTACAAACTAACATAATGTCATTATTAGGAGATGAAAGATGAAAATCATTTCATAGCAATCAACAAAAACAGACACCAGAAGGACTAAAATCTCCATCACCAGGTCAGTAAACCTCCTCCTTTCTCTTCAGCTACTTTTTCTGTTTCTCTAATGCCATATCCAGTGCACACACACACACACACACACACACACACATACACCCTGCCTTCTCTCTCCATGTGTTGCTGTTTCTGCTTCCCTCTGTCCTTCCCCATTTGTCCCACTCTCTCTTTTCTCTGCCTCTCGACTGAGATAAGGAGATTTAGCGGGAAGGGAGAGCACTCCAATGCCCGACGGGTGGGAAGCATTTTTTCTCTTAGCTCAGTTTTTTTTCCTCTCTCTCTCTCTCTTTCCATTTCCAAATGTTCTTATTCACTTAAGAAGCAGGCCGACTTCAGTGTCAGCGTTCAAGCTGAATGTCAGTCGCTTTGACAATGAAGTTCTGACGACGGTCCTGCGCGTCCTCTTTCTCTCATGTCTAGATTTTGCATCTCGTTTTTCTTACAGATGAAGAGTAGTGAGATTCAAGGCTTTCATATATTTTCTGTACAAATGCTTTGGCTTTGGACTCTCTAGTCTTATGCACGAGACCAGTAGCCTTGACTGTATGACCATCTTAAAGTGATTGAAAGAAAATCTCACGACTGGTTGTGTCGCCTTGTTGAAAAGCATAACAGTTTCTTTCTGACGATGATCACAAGATGCAAATATCATTTTACCAGCGCTTTCAATATGAATCGTTTGGAAGCAGGGATGGAACAAGATTTGAAAATTCACTATATCACAATACAAAATATGACAGTATGTATCATGGGGCAGAAATATGAGCTACATTTTATTTTACTGTCATGCTCAGGAATCAGACAGCTTCAGATGTCTCTGATTTTCCCTTAAATTTCCCCATAAATAGCTAACCCTAACCCTTTCTTCCATATTATCGGACAGTGTCACATCCATATTGTGTATCTGCTGGTTGCAGCTTCATTGAAGCTCCATCACACTTACGTTTAGTGAAATATTCAAAGCCAAGATGCCATTGTTTTATGGCTGCAGCATTACATCAAATAGAAAATATCTACATGTATTGTGTATCGTTTTATACACATTTCCCTGTAATCCAGCAGGACAGATTTGGGATCTTTGTAAACCTTGGGATCTCCGCTAGAATTTCAAATAAAGTTCTGTGGGTTTGAACAAAGCTTGGCTGTGCAGAATGCATTTGTAATGACAAACCAATCGATAGGACTGGCAGGGTTGAAGAAGATTCAATGCATGGTGACCAGGTTTCAGCAACCACTGCACTGCCATGATGTGAAGTCAGATCGTTGATTGTGAGTTTTTCTTTTCTTTTTTTCTCCTCCTGCCTCCATGGATGCTGCACAATAATTGCTATGATTACAGCATTTTACCGTCCTCTGCCCCACCAGGTTTCAAGCAATCTGAAATGTATATTCTGATTATCCACAACACAGGCGATCTCTCCTTGTTCTGCATGTCGGCTTTTGTCTGTTTTGTATTTCTTTCATCTGCCACCTTCCATCAGCTCCCCAACACTGCAAATTGCCACTGGTTTCTACGATGATGTCACACTGCTGAGTCTCGCTTTGCAGATGAACACAATCGAGCCGGACTCTCGCTTTCTCTCAGCGGGCAGTATTCAAATCCGAGCCTGTGATTGGTGATAAATGTGTATAATCAGACTGAGTAAGGGCCCATCCTCCTCCTATCGATTCCTCTGCCCATTTAGGGAATTAAGGTGTCTGCAAATGCCTAAGCACAGCAGACAGGCCGGGGGGATTAAATAGAGAAGGTCCCATCTTTCAAAGAGCAAAACTCGCTCTGGTTCCTTCCCTTGATGAACCCTCAGAAGTGAAAATTACCTGGAGGAATGAAAGCCACCTTGCATTCTTGTCTATAATGTGTCGGCAAAGGGAGGCTGACCAACCGCAATAAGCGATCTAATTTATTTATGCAATTTTGAGAAATATATCAATGACCCTGTGTCCTCTGAAGGAGAAACCTTGAGAAATTTTTCCCTTGAGAAATGTTTTGTCAAGGTTTGAATTAGTATTACATGTCTTTCCCTGTCTGCGCCACTCTCCGAGCAAATCAATCACAGTTGAATCGTGGCTCTCTGACATTGTTATTCGAGTCCCACTTATTGCTGCTCCCCGCCGCTGAATGGGAAGCGCGCGGGCTGAGCGCCGGGCTCTCTATTCACCTTGAGATGTCTCTTCTGGCGCTGGCGTATTTGTTGACCACGAGGGGGTCTTTAACCTACATAGGTAGATACATTAGCGGGGCTAAACGCACTTCACAAACCCTACTGGAAAACAGCCAAGTCAGCAGCGGATCGGGAGCTGCAAGCTGGATGTTCGGACATAAGGGGGGCAGATCGCTCCCTTCAGGCTTTTACCGAGCTCGCATCTAATGAAAATAGCCACCGTTCTGCTGCTGAGTTTGAGGCACACATACCAGAAAGAGGACATTAAGATTTGTAGATTTTTATTAATTAGATGTATTTCAAATATTAGAATCCTTCCAATGCCGAAAACAGCATTGAAAATGGCATTCATCGTTCATTTCATTGCAGGTATATGTTCATTTAATTAACTCTTCTCTCCTTGCTTTGCTTGGGGGCAGTGAGGTAACCATGGGCAACAGGGGTGTGCTTTGTTGCTAATCAATTGTAAGTGCCGGGGTAATTTCCTTCACATGCTGCATCATTTGAAGCCATACTGGCCCAGGTTTAAGTGGTTTGTAAATGTTTAAGAATAAATGTGTCTGGTAATGATAAGCTAAAACCAGCATTTGTGATCTAAATATCTGGTTATATTATAGTAAACAATAAAAGAAGGGGGAAAAGCATTGTGTTTTATGTGGAAAACAGAGAAAAAGGGCCTCCATTTATCTCTGACTGAAGTTGTGGCATCCTTGATATCCCGCATATGGTAAGAGACAGCTACAGCCTGTGTTCCCTTCTGCAATAATTATCATCCTAATGCGCCTTCTATATTTCACCTTTTGTCAGATCTAAAAAGCACCGGCAGCCAAACAAGAATAATCCTCTCCCAGTCTCCCTCTTGCTTAAGATCTGTGAAGGTGAACCTGCGCAGCGCACAAGGTGGGGATGATTTAAAGGAAGGGAGCGGAGTCAGGGGTCGATTCTAATTTGGCCTTGGACTGCGGCTGATTGTGGCGATAACAGCGCTGTTGAGTTGCATTACGCTGCTGTCGTCTGGCTGATACCTGATTGCACCTTATCAGAGGCATTTACATCGCTGATTGCCTTCTGCCTTCTGCAGCTGACCCCAGATCAGTTAGCTGTTTTGCTCCAGGCTGTGGGAATAAAACTGACTATAGACCACAAGGAATTCTCAATAATAATGTTATGGAGCATGAAAATGCAATCCATCAAAATCTGAATAATCCCAAATGTGGAAAATACACCAAACAAATTGATAAAATGGAATAGAATAGAAAAATGAGAAATGGAGATGATATCTATATGGTAGCCTATTGAAATGTAAAATATTCACATTATATTAAGATGTGAACTTCTTAAAATGCCATACAAGTACAGCATGACATACTCAAAGAAAAATTATTTCTAGCATTTACATCCCCTGAAATTTAGCAGTGCTCCTTGAGAGCCATAAATAATCTCATTGGTTATGTTAAACCTTGATGGGTGGAGCCAAAGAGCCACAGTTTTTCTAGCTAGCTAGTTACGCTGAAGCCCAGTGAAAAAGCAAAGGTTTAAGTTTAGGGTAAGAGAGGAGGTAGCTAATTTTATGAAGCCTGGAGTTCTTGCTATTGACTGAAAAAATGCAGTTTAGCCATACAAAATTATCCAGGCTAGCTAGTTAGCTTAGTTGAAATTCCAAGATGAAACTAGCCCTCTTAGCTTTGTTATGCTAAGCTAGCCAGTATGCTAAGCTAGCATGTTGACCTTCCAGTATTACTGATGCCATAGCAATGAAACAGTGAAAAAAGAGGTAAATAGCATTCTTATTTTTATTTATATTTTAACCAGAGTTCCTTTTTTTTGCCATTTAAGTTAAGCCAATTAGCTATTTGTGCTCTTGTGAGAAGCTGTGGGTCTTTAGCTCCGCCCAGTGAGGTCTGACTCAACCAATGAGAATATTTCTTTCTCTGCTGACCCGAAATGTTTGGACAGCTAAAACTACAATTAAGTGTATCATAGGAAATGAACAGGAATGGAGCGGGTTGCTACCGTGCTCAGAAGCTATAGATTTATTTCCCTGTCAGTGGCTTCATTATCGGCCCATCCCTCTGTCTTCCCGTCTCCCTAGAGGTGGGTGGGGAGTTGGGAGGTGAGGGATGGTGGTGGTGGTGGAGGGGGGGTTAGACGTCGCTGGATAACTGAGTTTCCCTTGGCAGCAGGCCGCAGAAGTGTCACCGCTCATAGACCTCCACTCTAAGCGCATCCAAGTGCTGTCCTGTCCCAGCGCATAATTTGCTCCGCTAAAGATGAACCTGTCACTTGGAGGTTTTTCCAGGCACGGATGGAGCCCATGCTGCTGTGAGTGTGGTTTACTTTAGACACACAAAATAACATTCTTTGTACATCATAAGGTCTCATGCTATCTTGTAATATCATTTATTTGCTTCATTTCTATTTAGTTACCTATTTCTGTCTTTCTTTCCTGTTGTATTTTGCTTTTACTATGACTATTATTATTATTATTATCAGGAATTATTAGGAGATCAGTGAAGTACAGGGATCTTGTGTGCATGAAGCGTCACTGAGAATTACTGATCAAGGCTAACACTTGAAAGCAACTTAGCTTAATAGACTGAATCATTGATCACAGGCCATAGGGGTCACCTTTCTCTCTGCAGTGCTTTCCTTTGGATTAGATGTGATGAAGAGAGACATTTTTGAAACAACGGGGTGGTGTCCTTATTATGTATTATTATGTATTATGTATAGCACCCTGCAACCTTCAGCACTCGAAGGCAGCACAGGAGTCAGGGCCGGCATGCCTGCAGGGAAAGAAGAGGGGGGATGGCTATTTTGTGTGTTAGAGGATGTGTGTGTTTGTGCTGGTGCAGTGTGTGAATCTGTGCTAGATATGCTGCAAGGAACATCCATTTAGTCCAAATTGAGCCTTAATATCTTATTTTTCATAATTCAAGCAAAAAAAAAAACAGTAAGAAAATTTTCAGTTGTTTCCAGTCCAGAACTTGTTTGAAATTTTTTTTTAATCAAGCAACTTTATGTTGATTCATCTACTGTACTGCATCAGAAACAAGTGAACTTATCGGGAAAAACAGAAATTATATCACTCCATTTGCAGATTTCATTCCTCAAGGAGGTGAGAGAAAGAAGATAAAAACAGGGTCAAATCAAAGTAATGGCAAAAATGGAAGTGGACAGGGTTTTTTATTAAGGGAGGCCAATACAGAGGCAGGAGGAATAAGTGTGCTGAAGAGACAGAAAAAAGGAAAGGGGACAAATAAAGTAGAGCAAAGTGAAAATGGGAGAAAGAGGAGAGGGAGAAAAGGTAGCCAATACAAGGATGAGTCAGAGAGCAGTGAAAGGAGAAAAGCAGGCGAGTCTGTGTTAGTGAATGATGAGGTGTGTGATGGGACCTAATCTGCTGTCTGGGCTGTGCAGTGCACGCTTTGTGCGCTGAATTTGAATGGGATACACACGAAATTAAAGGCTGCACCTCCACTGCCTTTTTCCTTGCAGCTCTACCGGCCCGTGCGCCTGTCAGTCACCAACCCTGGCCTGTCAGTGTCCATGGCAGGCCTGTATGACATGACTGTAATCCTGTAAACCTGGTGCTCACTTGTTTTTTCGGCAGTTTTGTACTTTATAAGGGGTCTGGATGGCCAGGTAGCTAACCCCTCAAACTGTGATTGTCCCCTTAAGCAGTTCAAAGTTAGAATAAAACATTATTACCACTATTAATTATCTTTAAGCAAGCTACTGAACCTCTCTCTGCTCTCTGGAAAGGCCAGAATTCACCACACATGGTATGGATCCAACACAGAAAGCATGCAATTCTGTCCTTAAAGCTACTTTTGCCAGTGCAGTTTGCAACTGTGAAGTGAGGAAATAAACTATTTTTACTTGTCTATGTCTTCAAATTAAAGCCATCAAACTTAATAGGCCTATACCAGACAATGCCTTTATTAATTTTGCAAAAATTCCCCTATTGAAATCAATTATTAAAGTGATACTGACCAATTACCAAATGTCCCCCTCTGTCCGATTATAGTGTGCAGATTCACATGGGCAAAATTCCAGCGTCAGTTTTTATATTTTATCCCAGTCCATCCTTGATTGCAACATTTTTTTTTTATTTAGCTGAAAACAGTGTGAACTAGTAGCCATTTTGGATGTTTGCTTGGTTAGCCATGTGCATATTAAAACAAATCTCATTAGACTACTATAAATGGCCTACACGTACACGAATCCTGTCTTGACAAATGTTAGCGTCCTGGGCAATGCAATTGAAATGCCAGTAAGCTACTCTACAAATCAGTAAATGTAGTTTTGTGTAGGCCAACCTGTCAGATCCTAGCATGCAAGACTGATTTCTTCCATGCCCTGCCCCGTAGGCTTGAAGCTGACTTGTGGTCATTTACCGAACACAACCGCTGCAAGGTAAACAGGCTGTGATGCTGCTCTGACACTGCCAGCACGTTCCTGTGATGTTTGCATTGGACATTCGGCTGAAATCGGCCTGGATAAGAGCATCAGCTAAATGGGTAAGAAACGAAAACCTACCTCTATTTATCAAGAGGAGGTTTGCTGAGACTGCACACTCTTTTTCAGCAGCATCCCTCTTCACACATTCACAGCTGGTAGTGCAACCACAGTCGCATTAGTCATTCACTATTCTCACCCAGTAAGGCCAGGGATTTGCAGTGGCATCAATCACCCAGCACACCTAGTTTCACAAGTATAGGTGATAATTTGATTGTAGTTTACTGTAACTCCATCTATCTGTGATCAATCTTTTGAATCAACAAGGGATTTAAATATGTCCTGGACCTATAAAACATGCATAAATGTGCAGTGTTTGTTGTGCAGAGCATATCCAATTAGATTTGCCTAGATTGTATTTGCACATAATGAAAAATTCACATAACCTAGCACAGAGTAAATGAAAATGCAAAAGATGAGAGTTTGCAGGTGAGCTGGAGACCCAGTGGAGAGCTCATTACAAGTCCTCCTCTAAACAAAGAAGTCATTAAACAACATTAATGACAGGATTTACTGCATGCATGTACAAGTCCAAAGCTGCAGACTGTGGGAGTCAATTAAGAAAGGAGGGAAAATAGCCAACAGCAAAGTTCATTTAAGATCGCATTCCTGGTAAAACCGTGCAATAGAGGATAAAATTTCTGTAACGATGTACAGTTGTGATTTTGATCCTGCTGAGAATGACAGGGGAAAGTCATCAAGGAAGAAGTCTTACTGTTTTTTGGCAGCCTGCGCTTTTTCTCTGAGTTGCCACTCAAAGGGATAGACATTGTGACAGGCCAGTCAATAGAAGTCAGCAGTGATTATGCAAGTTGCTTATGCCTAATGAGAAAGGTTAGTACATTGCCAAGAGAGTGGGACACAAGCCCAGTCGCACACTGAGATGTACACAGTACTGTAGTGTACAGCGCTGTACGTAAACAGATTTTCTCATGTAGATCTGCACACAGGGAGGCAGGGCTGAACTGGAAAACATGCATGCACGGCCTGTTTGTAGTTCCCATCCAGCAATGTCTTTAGATCATCACTGAATCAAATTTGCACAGCTTTTCATGTTTTCATTTGTTCCAATAATATCAGTCATGCAAACAATTGTATATTTGGCTGTGTTACAAAATTTTTAAATAGTAACCAGAAAAATGCGCTCAGTAGAGTCCAGTCCGCCGCCAAGGAAGCAGATCGGGTATTGCAACATGAGCATGGTCGCGTTTGTGTTTGTCCTCGCTGCATCTTTTGGGTTGTTGGCTTGAAAAGTTTATCAGCCCTTCCCTGGGTCATGACTAATGTTTTTACGAAGTTTGATGTTAATCCGTTCATTTTTTTTTTTAGATATCTTTCTCGCAAACAAACCGACAAGACACACCCTCTGCCGCGCCCCCTTTTGGACGACTGGTTTGAAAAGACTAAATGTGCTCATGTCTCTGTGAAATCACCATGGATGCAACTGCAGCCATCATAAACTCTCCCATTCACTGTCAGTGGAGCTGTTCCAAGTCTTGTCTCCTGTAGAGACCATCAATAGAGCTGACGTAAAGGAAAAATCCTCGCATTTATGGTTCCATTTTGTTATTGGGAATGTAGGAAATCAAACTGGAGTAGAAGTTGACAGGGAAGGCTGAGCAAAGTGGGTATGCAATAGAGGATAAATTGCAAAATAATCTTTTGCACATCACAAATTGACGATATCCAATCATGTAAGAGTACCTCAGGATGGATTTTTGCTCAACTCGTGTTGAGGGAGCGTTTCATGCTCACAAATCATATCATAGTTCATTATACCATGGACACTTACTACATGTTTATATTTAATATGCTTTGTTTTGCATGATGCTGTTAGTATTAGCTGCTAGTAGCTGCAGGTTAGTGCCTTGCTTAAGTTCATTATTAGTTGTTGAGGTAGGGCATTTCTCATTCATTCTTTGCACTAGGAGTGTATATACAGTGTAAGAGCTACTTTTATGTTGGGCCTATGCATTACACAACAGACATTAATACGTTACATCACATATTTTCTGCATTAAAAATGCAGGTTAAAGGATGCTTTGTATTTTAGGGGGTGTTTCCAGACCTACTTATGCAAGCTGTGAAATGCAAGGTTACTGTAATAAATATGTCATCAACGCTACATACTGTACACCGAATGGTAGATTTCAGTATACGTGATAAAATAAACACTATATTTTTTTAATTGCAAAAGCGTTTTC
>OMKZ01027073.1:9197-34981 GCA_900302535.1 Neoniphon sammara
TCCGCATCATAGAGCAAGACTTTTTTTTTTTTTTTTTTTTTTTAAAAAGCCCATCATCTTTCATTGTTTTGGGGTTTCCACATTTTAAGAGAACAAATACTTTTGATGTGTGTGGCTCCTCGCGTTTAAGAAACTTGTCCTCTAGTGAATCTGCCTTGCCCCACACAAATTAGTCAGGAAAAATGCAGCTGAAAAATAAATCTTCCCTTGAAATGAGAGAATTCATCATGCCTGATGGATCCCTGATTGTACAGCGCATCAGTCAGAGGGCCTGGTAGATAATACTGACTGTTAGCGAGAAAAAGGTAGCGTGTGTGACTTGAGTGTACCAAAGTGAAGACGCAGCATTGTTTATGTATATTCTCAGTGTGCACTATTCATTTAAAAACCACTGCGTCAAAGCAACAGTCACCTTTACTTGGCAGTTTATATGCCTGGTGATTTGAAGCACATGATGCTGACACATTGCACGGACATTGCAATTACTTTGATGACTACTCCGCCCTACAAAGACAAACAGCAATATGTACTTCTCTACTTGTTTATTTTAAAGGCACAAGATTGTGGCTGGGGTTTAGATTTCATACCAACAAACATTATATCCATAAATTCTGTTAAATGATTTCTGGGCTTATTTTACTTTTGCTGCAATACTTGATTACCTTTGATTTTTCAAAGATTTCCGTCATATTGCTCTTTGGCTTTGTAAGGCAATACTTTAAAGTATGTTCTTATGTTTGAAAAATGTGTTGTGTGTTATTTACCAAATAAAAACTATAACTTATTTTATTTTTACAATTAAACCATGTTTTTACTGCAATTGCACATTATCAAAATGTTTTTAAAATCAATAACTTTTTTAACTGTCTACAGGCGCTACTGAAATTTAACATTTCACCAGCCATTTAAACTTCAAAGCAAATAAGTTTAAAAAAAAGCCAGCTCTTCAGCTTTTGCACTGCTTTAAGTTAGGGCTGTAGAGCAAAACATCTTCTGAAACAGATGAAGTGCAACTGGTAAATGAAGTGTTTTACTCTGCCAGTGAAATTATGTGTCTTACTATGGACCAAAATATTTCTTGTGAATTCTTGTAATTCTTATTTTTCATAATAAAACATACACATGGTGTTAAAAATGTGTTTTTTTAATAAACAGATAAATGCTTACATGGTCAAGATAATACAGGTAATAACATTTACTAAACCTCATTACATAGAGATGATCATGGTGTCATAAATACAACGCTGTCATTTTACTACCTTGGAAAATCAGCATAAATGGTTTTGAGTATCTATCTCCAGTAGCAACAGCATGAATGCTTGGCAGTGTCTCATGGCACAAGTGCAAATTTAAGACAATATAAGCTTGTGATAAAAAAAAAAAAAAAAAAAGGCTATGGGAAGTTGTGGTCCGAGGAAGGCATTTTTTCCACTATTATGAAGTTGGTAGCTACATGGTTTTGGCTTGAGTACCAAGAAGGCGCTGAGACAGTGACACTGAAATTGACCAAAAATGTGTGTAATTCTGGTGAGGTCTGCCTAACTTTGCTCTGATGCTTGAACCGCTGTTTTTCAAAAACAACCCGTATTTGCATCTTATCAGGGAATGCAGTTTGTTTAAAATCCTAACTAATACTCCCAAATCAACATTTATAATATCAAGCCTTTTAAGTAACATGTTTCACCCTGGTTCAATCCACATTTAGACAAGACGAGGAGGAGTAGAGGCCTAAGCCAAGAAAGACAGAATGAGCAGAGATGTAGGAACCTGTGATTTTTTTTTTTAGGCATAAAGGAATCCAAGACATACAGGAAACAAGGGTGCAGTCTGGATCAGATAGCAGTGCAAAAAGCCCAGTTCCAAATAAGTGAGAAAAGGGCGTCCAGCTCCGAACTCACAGATGCAAGCTTGGCCAGAGGTCTAGTCCCAGAGCGAAACACAGGGGTCCAACAGACGGTACAAGCTGAGCCAAATTCAACCGTCTCAAACGGGAGACTGGAGCAGAGCCAGCAGTTCAGGCTAAATGTAAAGAGTTTGGCCACATTCATTCCTCAGTCATCCTGGGATAGAGAGAAAGGGAAAAGTGAGATTTCTTTGGTTTGTGTTTTGTCCCAGTCACCACCTGCTTTGTACATGTTCTATAGAACAGATGCAACCACACTGGAATTTGCTGGCAATTTCTCACTATATTGTGTCACAGAAACTGGACCGTTTTCCATACTTGGATTGTACATACTGTACATGGAGGTTAAGCTGCCCTAAGCATAACTGCCAGAAACGACAATATACTGTATGTATTGCTCACATTAAGTGAACTTTCCTGTAGTTTTTGTCCCACTGCCATGGTGCTGTGCAAACTAAATGATGTGTCAGTCCTCGTCTTAAAAGATTCTTAGATTTGGTCGCAGAGGAACTTGATACCCTGCTGTCTAGTGTGGACTTTGAAAGGGAAGAGCAACTCACAGCACTTATTGTGGTTGTGCATTGAAGACCAAACCAAACGCGTTTGAAATCTTCTGGATGTCTGAGAAAATGTTGTCTGTGATCTTAAAAACTTGTCTGGGACACAGATTAATCAAACGATGTCATTTAACGTTTGCCAAACTTAAGGTGTTCAGAGACATTTCATCATGTCCCCCGCCCCGTGTTCTCAGCATGCAACTCCATTAGCCTCCTGCCATATATAGGATTTTAGTAAGTAACAGCTGGGTCCATTACTGTTTCCTCTTTGTTTTGACCTGACTGGAACTGTCTGGCATTCATTGTTCTATGTGTCAAACCCCACATATCTGGTACTCTGAGTAGATTAAACTCAAATGGTTGAGATTATTTGCAAATTCTATCTGATGCAGGCTGAATTAATATGTACAATCCACACTAGATTACAGGCATTTTGTCAGATATGCATTTTTAGTTCAGGTACATATCTTCAATAGGTAGTAGTAGTCCTCACCCATTCATCCTCCTCTGCTCCTTCCCCTTCTCCTCCGGTTTTCAGACTGCTGTCTGCCTCCGCTTTGTTGGCCATGATCTTCTCTGTCCACGATGCTCCGGCTTTTTCATCTCCAGCAAAGTTACACTTGGTCACAGTGCCTCCGTCCACTTTAGCCAAGGAGACTGAAATCATAAAAAAAGAATAATGTAAAATGTAAACCATTTTGTTGTGATTTTTTTTTAACTCTTACATTAGAATAAACATTGATGTATATTTAGAGTCTTTATTAGGGTCTTCATGCAAGTAGCAATTTGCCTGCGGACATAGTTCCCTCTCAATGACTTGTCATTGTGACCTGCCTCTGTACCTTACTTGGGCCGGATGTACACACTATTTTCCATGTTCTACAATAATGCAAAATTGCCTTGGAGCAAGGGCACATATCCCTCATGAGCTCAAGCTTTTGGATTGTAGAGCTTTCTTGTGGTTGAGATGCACACCACCTTATGACGGGTAAAAGGTGTAAAAGATTGAAATAGAGCCCACACACATTGTAGTGGATTACTAACAGATACTCAGATTATACAACCCCAATGCATTCCACTCCAACCCAAACAGGCTATTGAATATCAAAGAGTGGGTGATGAATATGAAAGGGGTCAAACACAGCGTGTTTCCCTATGAGAAAACTAGACCGAATATGGAGGAGACCGGAAAAACAAATTGAAGTGTAATTTCATTCACTCCTTCCCCTCATGGAGGTGATCTCTAGGACACAGAACAAACAAATTACCAGCACACACAAATGCAGAAGACTTATTTATGGTGGGCAGAAAACAAACATGTTTCAGCTAAAAAGCCATCCTCAGCGCTGAGGATGGCTTTTTTGATGGAAATTTGTTTGTTCTGATGCTTGTTGATAACCACGCACCCGTTAAAGTTTTTTTCTTTTGAGTTGTGCGTGCTTGCACTTTGTACGATCTCTAGGACACATGCGTGATCAATGGGCCAGGATCCATGAAAACCAAAAGTAACCATTGAATAACCAATAAACCCGAGCTTCTGCAGTTTAACCAATATAAGGGCCTGATTAAACTTTTCAGCTTTGAACTCCATACCAGTTGTGTCCCAAGTCAAAAGAATTCCTCTTCCACATCTTGGATTGCGTTTGTATTGTCAGACAAAGATCCACTTTGTACCCAAGTCTTGCATAAGCCAAACTCACTTGCGCAAGATTCGTTCCTTTGGGTATTAGCTTCTTTTTAACTTGTATCTAGAGTAAAGTCACTTTAGATGTACAAATGTCCTTTTATGTGTTTCAATAATTCACACTGACACACAAACCTATATACAGGATTCATTTCTATCAGCAACCTCTTTTTTGCTGGGCTGTGTTATGCGGTGAAGGGATTCAACTGTACACCATTATTTTTTACAGGTACGGTGTGTATTCAGAAAAAATGAGAAAATAGTCAAAACTAGATGAGAAATGTGCACTCAGTAGAGTGCAGCTCTCTGCCAGGTGTGTGTGGGGTCTAGTGATGCGTGGATCGGCTCTGATGTCAACCGAATCCATGTGTACACATACCATCCACCTGCCACCCACCCGAATGAATGAATTTTTCCGATTTAGATATCTGCACTCCCATGATCCATATTTCACTCCACCTCTACCTGTCCCTGTTGGCTATGTTGCTTTTTAAATTATTACAAGCAGCGCGGGTTTTCCAGGTGATTTGTTTTATTGTGTTTTGTACTGATGTATGGGTTCGAATTACAGTGGCTTTCGGGGGAGCCCCATTTCCGGCGTGCTCCTAAACATGTCACGTGCACGCGCATACATGGACGTGCGCGGTCAGTTGCAGGGTTACTGCAAAAAACATTCTACTGTTACACAGTTCATACTGTCAATAACATTTCACTTCATACAGAGAAAATCTAGCCATGCACGTACCACAAAGACAGAGAAAACCAATTTACCATCACTTGAGCAGCAACAACAACAACAACAACAACAACTTCACACAGTGAATCGGCCTGGTTTGTGCTACTCTTCTCACCAGACCAGACCTAGGTTATATCACATGACAATAGCGGAACATGCCCACAGCCTCAACCGTTTTACACAAAACTTACACTTTACACAAAACATAGACTAGCAAGACAACAGCCACACTCTAAGAACAACACGCAAACGCCTCCTGCTTAGTAAAACATCCTGCAGGCAATGTCACGATGATAAGATACCATCATACAGTATGCCTCATACTTTTGTTCAACACCTTGCAAAAACAGAACTGAAACACCACAGGCCTTAAATATAATGACAATCCATACCACACGTTACAGCATACAGGATGCAGAATACCAGCACAAATTCCGGTAAATAAATATAACAAAAATGTTGCATTTTTTCTGACCACTAGAGGGAGACAGTGACTGCATCGAAACATAATATGTTAACTCTCTCGCTTCATGGATTCTGCCACTGTGTCAACATTTTGAATGTAATAGGAGGAGGAGCAGACTGCTGTTTGACATAACTTTGACTTGAAAAGCTGTGTATCATAAAGGCAACTGTTGCATATAGCTGAAGTTAGCAGCAGGCTGGTCGGCAGAAGGCCTCCTGCCTAGCTCGGTAGCCAGCATGTCCACAACGCATTCCGTTTACACTTTCTATCAAAGTATCGCGACTCACAGCAGGTAGAAGACGATAAATTCAAACTGATAAAAGCCGGTGGTCATTCTAATTTAACTGACAGGCAAACAGTAGCTAAAATAATCCTGACATACCAGAATTTTCTGGATAGCGCGTGATGTGTAGAACAAATCATTACACAGCTGTGTCGCGTGCGTAAATGCACACAGCGTCTTTCTTCTCGCAAGACCTTTTCACCCCGAAAGTTCTACTTTCTTTGAAGTATACTGCCTACTTTAATGTGGAGATCGCTTCTGCTGGGATCACTGCAAGACCACCGGCAACCCATCCGCTATTAATCACGGACACCGCTGATTATCTGCGGTGTCCGTGGATATAACTGCAATCCGTGCAACACTAGTGGGGACACAATGTCTATATATAGCAGATAGTTGTTATTGCCTTGTGCTACAACTCGCTGTAGAGAGGGGGAGAGAGGTTTTCCATGATGGCTTTGGTCTTGTCCCTCGTCTTTTTTTTTTCTTTAGTTGTGAAGCATCAGTCTTTAACCCATTTTAATCCCTGCTTGTTTACAGATTCCATCAGCCTCTGACACGTTTTACAGTGTTGTTCTCCCGTGTGTCTGATCTGTGTTCTGTTTCGTTGCCAGAAACTCAGCCAGAAAGTGCAACGCGCGTCCTGTATTGTTTCATCAGAGCGAACGTGGCCACAACAGGATTAAAAAAATGGCTGAAATGTAAAGTTTCAAAGTTTTTGAATCACTTCAATCACAAGAAGTTCTTCCTCATACAGTCACAACTGTGCACCAAAAATTGGAGGCTGGTTGACCCAGTCGTTGAGATTAGCCCCGGACAGAGGGACAGACACACAGACACACCAGACCAACCACATGATCTCCCGGTGGAGATAACAAATGAATTGAAGAAAACCTCACAGACGAAAGGACTGTTTCCCCTGGTCTTCAGACGCACGTCCTGTCCTGTCTCCAGCTCTGTTTTGTCCATCTCAGACTCTGGGTACCAAAAGGCCAAGGCCCCACTGGGTTGGTATTTGTCAGTTATGTTCACCAGCTCTGCTTTGTTCACCATTGCTGACAGCTGCTCCTCAGACAGCCGGTCCGACTCCCCTTTAGCCTCCTCCTCTGCAATGGAGATAAAACACACATGTAAAACACAAACATCCAGAAGGACTGCTAACATTTGCTAGAAGTTGAGGACCAGCATGAGGTCCACATTGGCAGTCGTGAAGTAAGGATACTTTGCAAAAAGTTTGGATTTTTTTCCCATTTGCTCAACATTTTCCATTTTAGGTTCAGTGGATGCATTTAGCCTTGTGATGGACTGGCAACCTGTCCAGAGTGTTTCCCTGCCTTCTGCCTAATGCATTCTGGGATAGGCTCCAGCCCCCCAACACAGACACAAACTCATCCAAGTGTCCTATGCAGATCATTAGCTGTGGTGCTACATGCTCATAGGCCTCTAGCACTTGAGTAGTCAGTACATGCTTACCCCTTGAAACATATTTTGCATACTTTTGTCATTTCCAAATTAGGTTGAATAATTCTCAAAAGGAGGGATTATCTTCATATCCATATGGTTGAATATAAGAGACTAAGAGCGGCTAGAATTAAAATAATTAAGAAAGGAACATCAGAGAAAGTTTTGTAGTTCTTGAGCACTGATACTTCTGTAAATCAGTTGTGGGAAATAACATGGGATGTCTGGTAGATTTAAAAGATCCAGTATTACTGCATGATGTGTTTGATGCACACAGTAATAAAGACAAGGCAGGTGTGTTTGTTGTGATACTTCACACAATTCATGCATCAAGAGATACAGGAGAAACTAGATGAGAACACTCAGTTATATACTCAATTATATGAACGCAGATCTCCACTAAGTGTGTGTGGGGCCACAATGTCTATATAAAGTAGATAGTTCTTATTGCTTTGTGCCACAACTCGTTGTAGAGAGGTTGAGAAGGATTTTTCATGATGGCTTTGATCTTGTCCCTCGTCCTAAGACCAGAGAAGATTAGGCAAATTAGTCCCCTGTACGAAACAGTGAAGGCTCTTTAAGTTCATTTTTTACAGTGGTGAAGCATCAAGCTATTGAATCCATTTTAACACACACTTGTTGACAGATTCCATCAACCTTTGACGCTTTCTGCAGTGTTATTCTCCCATGTGTCTGCTCTGTGTTCTGTTGACTTTCTTAGCAGTGTGTTTTATAAACTTGACCAGAAAATGCAATGCACATCCTGGATTTTTTCACCTGCGATTGGAGCGAACAAGAACACAATAGGATAAAAAAATACCATATTAGGCCGATAGACGAGAGAGAGAGGAGAGAGAAAGAGGCGATGGTTGAGCAAACTAGACAATGACTGGAGTGAGGGAGCCGTGTACCAACCCAGTAAAGAAAGACAGAGGAAGAGAGCAGATGGTCAAGCGAGCTAGACAATGAATGGAGTGAGGGAGCAGAAGTAGTGAGAACATACGTTTTTCAAAGTTTATGAATCACTGCAACCACAAGAGGCTCTTCATCATACAGTCATAACTGTACACAAAAAACTTTAGGCTGATAGGTCCAGTTCTTTGCAAGATTAGCAGCAGACAGACACACAGACACACACACACACATGTAACCCAATGCATAATCTCCTGGTGGAGATAAGGAGGATGAATAAGAGAAGAGGTATGTTTGAAAAGAAGAACTGGAAATTATAGCTGCTGCGCAGCAATGGGACGGGGCCGAGTTGAGGAGATGTGGTGGAAGAGGTAGAAGAAGTTTCAGCATGATGAATTCAACATATCTGTTGGAAGATTCACAAACGTGTCTTCACTGCACCACCCGGGGCTTGAACCTGCAACCTGTGGTACCAGAGGCAGGCTCCTAACAGGATGTGCCACCTGGACAGACAACTGAACTGGCTGCTGACAGCTTTGGAGGTCAGCAGCCCAACCGCATATTAGTGTGGAAATCAAATTATGAAAATGCTCAATTAATTATGAATTATTTTTCAAAAAAAGAATCAAAAGATTTTATTATTTCTGCGTCTAACACTGCTCCTGATACACCTGGTTTGTGTTCACTTTAAAACCAGGAAAGATGTCTCTAATTTAGATTTGGAAGATCCACTCAAAACAGTGGGGAAATAAGGACTTCCAACAGGCCCTTAAAGTCATACAGACAATGAACTGGAAGCCACTTTAGGCATCACAAATGGAATATAATTTTGCTAGTAAACACAATTATGGTGCATGAAAAGCAAATACAAAACACCAATGCTGATACTAAGCGATGCATTTGGAGCACACAGCACTTCTTCAGGTGGGCATCAAAGTAGGGGGGTCCCAATAAATAGGAAATAGTGACATCAGACGGTATAAAACACCTGAGTGTAAAGATTACAGATAGGATGTATCATTTGAGCATGGATTTGTTTTTTGTGTTTTTTTTTTGTTTTTTTTTAAAGGACTACGCTGTTAAAGTTGGGGTTTGGGTCCTCAAGAGTTGTTGGTACTCCTCAAGGAATAGGATTGGTTCAATATTATGATATATGATACATTTGATGAAATCTAACGAGACAACAAGAAGAGAATAATTTGTAGATTATGTAACCATTTGTGAGGGATCATAATTTATGTAATGTTACTAAGTTACTCAAAGGAACACTGGATAAAATTAAAACTTGCAGATTTTATGTTTCATATTTCAGTTTCAGAAAAAAAGTACAGTCTTTGGGTTTAAAAGAAAAAAAAATCCTACTCTGAATTTATTTAGGTATGGCTCTTCTTTAATCTTTTTTGATCTTTGGTTGAACGAATGGCTAACATGGAGAATTCTTATTATCAAAATCATATCTAAATGTGAAATGGTCATTATTGTGTTAGATGCTTTTGGACGGGTGTGACTGAACGGTAGAAGGATGGGCTTTATTTGTGATACATCAGGCATTAATAAGGTCTGTATTTGATTATGAATGCATGATTTGTGCTGCCTCACCCTCATTTCCACAGAAACCACATGCAATTCAGATAAAGGCCTTGGCAGCGTGCAGTGGAGTTTTCTAACTTCCGTGTTAACAGTAAATTTAACAGAAAACCCACAGGGGTTTAAAAGACTTGAATTGGGAATATGTTATGAAGTAGTTAAATTGTCTGTGTCAAGTGCTCTTTTTCCTCCTACTAGATGTTTGTTGAGTGATCATAGGGAACTTTTAAGAAGGAAATGTCAAATTCAGGCTGAGATGTTGCTGTTTTCAGACTTCCCACACTGTGTCAAAAGTAAAATCCCCTGACTTTTCCATGACTAAAGTACTGAATTTCCATGACCTATATAAAGGTATCATTTTTTTAAAGTTCATCATTCTGTTTTATTCCGAGGGGTAAGTAAACATATTTGGTGAATAACTAGTTTTTTTTGTTTTAAATTAAGGTGCACAAAATTCCATGATATTCCATGACTTATTCCAAGAATTTCTTAAATCCCCTGAATTTCCCTGTCTAGAATAGACTTTTCAAAATTCCATGACTTTCCAGAAATTCCATGACTGGTGGGAACCCTGTGTTTTGGCTCTCAAGGAGGGTAGTTCTGAGGCCCATCCATATTTTCTTACTGAGGTATTATCTTACATTTATAGCACAGGGAAAATGGCATATGAGGGTGTCTCCTTGTGGGATGCAGGTCATACAGATGTGAAAAGGAATTAAATGTCAGACAGTGAAATCTTTGATTTAACTTTGACATGGGCAAATATTCAAATGATATTATCATTAGAAATTATCTTTAGTTAAATTGGATGTTGCAGTATCATTAAAGATGGTATTAAAAGGGAATGGCAGCATCTTTGGGAAAATTACAGGAAAGGGAGACTTTTTTTTTTTAATTCAGAATTCAGTAAAGATAGAGCATAATTATAAGGGAGGAGAAAGGAGTGACTCAGCTAAACTTTCCAAAATAAGGTTGGGTCATTGTGGGCTGGGTAGTGAGTTAAGGATTTCTGGGAAGCACCCTGATGGACTTGTGAATGTGGCAGCTCAGAGTCTATAAAAGTGTTTTTCTGGATTGCATAAAATATGATTTACCAAGGATTTACTGCTGGGAACACTTGTATGATTTTGGTCTCTGCATTGTTGAAGTTGACCAAGAGCCAGTCACCATTCCTTTAAGGTGAGAGTTAGTGAATGAATGTAATTAATGCAAGATCCTCAGAAGTATAATACAGTGCACAAATGTGCATGATGATAAGGGTAGGCAGGTACACGAATGCATGGGACATATGGAATTCCACTTCAAATTACCATAATGAATCAAATGAATTTAAAGTGAGAAGCTTTAAGGGCACTGATGGTTGTTATCAACTCACTGAAAGAGGACATGAGGTAACCAGTGTTGACCTTTCTGGTGTCGCTGAAGTTTGGCTCAATTTCTTTCCCGCTGGGATCGAACCTGCGATGGTGGATGCGGCTGGGTTTGATGTAGAGCACGTAGAATCGGGCCTGCCGACAACAGCACACAACAATAATGTGGTTTCTGGTTTGTCCACTGCTCCTCGGCAGACCTGAGACAGTTTTTAGTTTGAACTTTCTGCTCCTTGTTAACTTTTGCACTGGGCAAGTGTTCATCCACAAAGTGCACAACATGCATTACATGGAGGCTGCCTGTCAGGTCAGAGTGGGAGCCTACAGCTTGCACACTACTGATGTGACACTTAAAGGAATACTCCAGCGTTTTGGGCAAAATACCCTTTTTCCAACTTACCCAGACTGAGACAAGATGTTCGACACCATTTTCACCTCTGTACGTCAACTGGTTTGGTTCCTATGGGTAGCATTTCATGTTACCTTAGCATAAAATCTTAAAGTCTACAGGACTCATTACAGCTTCAGAGTTGCTGTAAGGTTTATTTTTTCACTTTGACGAAGCTAGGCTAATGACTCCTGTAGACTTCAAGTCTTTATGCTAAGCTAACATAAAATACTACCAATAGGAACTGAACCAGTGGACGTATAGAGGTGAAAATCTTGTCTCACTCTGGGTAAGTTGGAAAAAGGGTATTTTGCCCAAAACGTTGGAGTATTCTATGAACAATAGCGAAGCAAAATCTGTCGTCATTTTGTAGGCTGTGATTAAGCATTTCCACCATTCCACCACACCAGTGTGTTAAGTCCACAATCCATATGGAAAATATGACTGGGATGCCAAAAATTAAAATCTGTGCCAAACACATTAGACTAGAACAGTCAAACTTTGCTATCCAATGGTTTGTTGTGATATTATTAATTTGAATGTGCAACGCAGATTGAGCTTTGGCAACAAAAAACAGTAACTCAAAAAGAAATAATGAGTTTCCAAACCATTGGCATTATAGGCTACTTTTTATTTATTTATTAATCAATATATAAATTGCCTTAATCAGTGTGAAGGCTCAGTCATGGTTACATTACACCATCTTTTGAACAGGTAATTCCCTCAAAAGATGGTGTAAAGTAACACTGACTTAGCCTGAAGACTGAAGACAGTATGTGTCGTGCATGTCCCTGCTGAACTGATGAAAAAAAAAAAAAAAAGAATACCTGAAAAAAAAACAGTATAACATGAACTTGATATTTTTTGAAGCTCTTTTTTTTCTTTTTGAGGGCGAACATCTACATCTGTTGTTGCTGTTCATTTCAGTGCAACCATGGGTGAGAAGGTGGGAGACATAGGTGTAAGTGCCATTTACCTAGTGTTACCTATAAGGCAATAATTGGCTGTTTTCACAGCAGTCATTTTGACATGAAATAGCAGGTAAACACAGGTGTTACTAATGACATTAATGAAGGTTCTGTTCCATTTAAGTGTAGCAGTCTTTCCAATGAGCCAGTATAACAATAGCAGGACCCTGGCTCTGTTAGACCCAAATGGAACAGAACATTCATTAATGTCCTTAGTAACACCTGTGTTTACCTGCTCTACGTGTCAAAACGGCTGCTGTGAAAAAGGCCTATTGCGCAATGATGAAATGGTCTGGCTGCTGCACAAAAAAAAAAAAAAACACTGTTTCCTGTGGAGTAATTTCCCATTGCCTGACTTCTTCCTAGGAACCCTGACTCACCACAAAATAATAATCCAAGATATTCAATCAACATGACTGTTGTTGTTTTTTTCCATTTTCAAAATAGCATTCCCTTTACAACAGGGTTCATGGGAAACTACATTAATTAGTTTTATATATATACAGAGGTAACATCCAAAATAGTGGAAAATTGGGTTCCCAAAAAAGGCAACAATAAAGAGTTCAAAACATGAATGGGAAACCACAATATAGTGCAAAAAATCCATTTATTACAGCCTTTAAACCTGCATTCTTTTCAATGTTCCACAGGCTTCTTGACAAACAATGGGTAAAGTGCTGCCTGAAGAGGAGTACATATTCGAAACGCGTTGCAAGTGGTCTGCATGTTTTTCGCCACTGTTTCTGCCAAGAAGCCTGTGGAACACTGAAAAGAATGTGGGTTTAAAGGCTGTAATAAATGAATTTTTTGCACTATATAGTGGTTTCCTGTTAATGTTTTGGAACTATACACACACACACACACACACACGTGTCACAGTTCATTTGGCAATGATAGTTTCAAAATGATGAATGAAGTTTCAAAATGATGAATGCGCATTATCCATAAAAAATACAATATAAATTAATGACACACAATTCATATCACACATGCAATAACACAATTATGGCTCATGATCCTGAAAATCAAAGGAATGCCAACACATAACTTCAATACAGTTGAGAACTCAAAGGAAGCTCTGTCCTGTCTGTCTGATTCTTGATTCTTGTATCACATAATGAATGACAAAACGTACACTTCATACAGGCCTGAGCACTGCAGACCTTGTCCTGGTCAGGGCTACTGCAGACCTGGCTTTTTGCTTAGTTCTTGTTTACCTGGCTTGATTTCATATAGTGGTAAACCGACTCACAGTACCTTTTTATTGTGGACATCTGTAATGACATGTCTGGAAACATCCAGCAGCTTTCCCTCGAGAAGGACCCCTGGACCACTAGTCGGAATGAAACCATTAGTTTGGATTGCAGACTTTAGACATTTTTTTTTTTTTGTGCTTGATGAGGCAGAAAATGTCAGCGGTAAGAAATCAAAATCATGTTCACATAATGATGAGTTCTATGCTTTGATTGCACTATCTTCAATACTACATTCCGTTCTCTAGGCGTCAGAAAACCGACTTTGTTAACGTTACTTCATTGAAAAGGCACGAGTTACCTGGTAGAACAGGACTTCACACCTGTTGTCTCCAAAACACCAAGCCTCCCTTACTTCAACTGGTTTACCCACGCTATTACTCTACCAAACCTTAATATCACTGGGCACGTTAGCAAAGGAGACAACTCTAACAAATTTCCATAAACTATAAAGTTAGTTTATGGGACTAACTACTAACTAAATAAGTACCGATGTAATGATTGCCGAATGAACCAGAATACAATATATATTCATATTAAGTCCTAAGTCATGCTCTACCAAGTGCGTATCTTTACTGAAAAGCACGGTGACATTAAACTGACAGATTTTTGAGTGGCCTTTGGTTTTCAACAGAACTGGAATGTAATGGATTTCACAGTAATCTTCTACACTGTCGCCAACCCCGTTTCATTCTCAGCACAAACACAGCTGCTACCCTACCTTTCATATGCAGACGGAGACCACACGCGGTCTATTTTCTCATTGTGTACTGGTTTATTTTGCAAAGACGTGTTGTGATAAATGCGGCTCATTTTTCATAACATTTAAACTTTTCCCTTCTCCAAAGTCTTTCTCTTCCGACTTCCTGTTCCCAGACACGTCCGCGTGAGAAAGGGGCACTCGGTTTGCTGCGCGGAATGTACCGAAGCACTGCCATACCTGTGGGAGAATATCTCATGCGGGAAGAGGAATTGAACGCACACACGATGTTGCATAAAATTATTTAAATATTACAATTATTTACATTTACATATATTAATGATGGCATGATTATTTTAAAACTATTTACCTATGTGTAGTGCATATAACAAAAATGTGTAGCTACATTTGTTTGGTACACTCAAAGGCACTGAAAACTATAGTATACTGCATTAACCTGGAAAAATTCTGAGAAAAGGCTATGACTGAAATATAGTCTAGCAGGCTACATGGTGACTCAATTGACACAGGCAGGCAACTTTCACATGACTTGCACTAAAATAAAAAATAAATTATCAAGACACTCATAATACGCCAGTGTGCATGTGAAATGCACCTGCTTTTCTGCAAATGTGACAGTCCTGTTAGAACACCATGGCCTTAGTTGCACAAGGCTTGAAACATTAATAAGTAGTTGTGAAAGACTTGGTGGTCTACTGTCCAGTTCCATGATCTAATTGTCCCTTGTTGCTTGCTATGCTGTCAGCAGAATGCATGTGCAATTTTACTGTAAGCCTCAAGCTTTAGCTGTCAAGTGCTTAAGTATTAAATAAGAAAGGTAAACTATGACTTATAATCAAGCACCATGATAAGGCTAAAACAGCCACACACAAAAATTGTGTACTTTAAAAAAACATCAATTTATTACTTGTGATACTTCTCGCTACAATGGATTCTGTGAATTTGTGCTGTAAAGATTTATGAAAGTCTCAAAAGGTCAGTACACTCTGTTACACAAATAAGAGGCGGCTAAACTGAGTTTAGGTGGGGTTTCCACCCACGACATCCTTGCTGTGTGGCTATCTGTGCCTTCGCTCTGAAGGTTGGTCAATAGTACAAGGCTTGTCCGTCTGTCTCCGAGGTTTAATTCAATGTCCTTCTGACTTATTTGGCACTTCTGAGCATTTCCTCTGGCACTGGTCTGCGGCAGATTGAAGATTCAGAGCATTGGGATTTCAGCGGGCCAGAAAACATTTTGTTTGGGGACTCTGGCAGCCTGGGGGAGAGCTCCAATGTCCGGATCTTAGGCTTTGGTTGCTTGGGTACATCCTGTTCGAGTGAACTTGCTGCTCGGGGAGCCTCCTGCTTGGCTTGGATCACAAGGCATAATGTGTTGCTTAGAGGAGCTTATTAGCAGGGGAATTTGGCTGTACAAATCACAGAATGTTGCCTCATTCTCCAATGACACATCATCCAGTTAAGCATCATTACGCTGCTTCAAAAAAAAGAGAAGCCTTGTTACATTGCGACATAATGACTGATTACACGCAGGGATAAAGCTGTTTCCATTTCTGCATATATAATGCAGGTGCAATATCCTGACAAAGTTTTGATTACTTGATGAGTCACATTCCTGAAAGCATCTGTGTCGATCTAATTACATCAAGATTTGATTATGCATAATCTCCCAGTGTGATCTATGGGTTCACTGCTCTGACCTGATGAATGCTGGTTTGAAACTCAGATGGCCTCAAAGTAAACATGCTGCGGAAGAGAGTACGCTCACATTTGATGTTTGAGAAATCCACCCCTCTGATACTCTTGTAGCATCATCAGTCAGTGATGCTCAATATACTGCAATAATTCCAGGTGTTATTTTGTGATGAATCGCTGTAATTTACTTTTGTGTTGCAACTATTTACTTCAAATTGTGATGACTAAGGTTGACAAATATTTTCACCTTTTGACATGAGGTCAGCCATGGTTCAAGGCCTCTTTAACCATGACTTCGGCATGGATAGCTTCTGGCCTGAACAGTAGTATTCACACAAAAAGATACATTCATACTTTAAAGGGACAGTGCCAGTTGTCAGTTAAAGCTAATATGAAACTTTTTCACATCAAAATATCATTACAAAACATGACATATACATTAGTCTGTGTCTGTCTGTGACCCTGTATGTTCATGCCTAAATCCCTCGATTGGCCAGAAATGTATGTTATGTTATGAGGGCGTGGTCAGCGGTGAGCTAGCTATCAAGGCGAGGCTAGCAGCCACATAGCAGGGTGTTCATAGCAGCAGCAAAAATGGAGGAAAGCAGTATAAAAATAAAGTACAGCAACGTTCAAGTCGCATCAGACGGGATTTGTTCAAAAACATGCCAAACAAAAGTTTTGTTTTTCTATACTGGCGCCATCTAAAGGAGACAAAAGGACAAGAAGTAATACAGAGCTGGCTTGTGTGCTGCTATACAAGTAGGACGCTAACAATTTTTTACATAGCAAACTAGCAAGCATCCTAATTATTGCAGGATGCTAGCCAGCAGGAGATAGAAAGCTTAGCAAGCTACCACTGTCAGATCATCACAGAGTTCAAGTGTTGTGGCAGGAATTCAACCAACATTCGGGAAGGAGGGTTGGATGAACAGACTCAAGGAGAAAAGCTGCATGTAGCTTTAAAGCAAGATTGAACTTTGGTAGAGTGTTGGTTGGATAGTTACCTGGATGTGATATGAGTTTACATGATGATGAAATATCCTTATTAGCTGTTCTGTGCTGCCCTGGTCTGCTAATCCCTAATAATAGATTTGTATCTCTCCATTTATTTCAGTGTCGCAAACAAAGCGGATTATGCCAAGATAAAAAACAAGTCCTCTTACAATTTTTTGGATGAAATTAAATGTCTCTATTCTTGTTATTTTCCTATTTTAATTGGAAAGTAGTTCCAGCAGATAGCAACTTCCACATAGTAACCTTGCGCCAGGAAGAAACAACTTCATGTTGCCTTTACAAACCATTGTCATTACACGAAATTTTTTTTGTGTGTTGGCATAATCTGCTTTGTTCGTGTTTATCTGCCAAAAGTGTTATTTTTGGGCCAGTTTTGCCATGACACTGAAATGAAGGGAGAGATACAGATCTCTGGATTAGCAGCCCGAGGGAGCACATAGCAACTAATGAGGTATTTCACCACCATGTGGCTCATATCACGTCCGGGTAATTATACAACCCAACAATCTACCAAAGTTCAATTTTGCTTTTACCTGGTTGTACACACTGCACTACACTGATGCCTGCACACAGTGGTGTCACTTAGTACATGTCCCAGAAAATCCAACAATTCAATCCTGTTCTCATTTATACACAGGACATTTACAATGCTTAGTTATGAAATGATGCTCAATGCTATTCAAAATTGTGAACATCGGTATTTCAAAATGATGAGATTTCAAGTTGCAGTTAAAATCCCTTGTGGTTAATTTGGTGTATAGCACAACATGCTATACAGTACATACTCAGAACAAATCAAATACATAAAAATGTACATAAAGCAAGTTGAAGTATAAATAAAATAAACAGGAAAAAGCTAAAATGAAAAAAATTCTGTTATGTGTTAATGTGTCTCATAAATTATAAATAGTGAATAATTATTTTGATACTAGATAGAGGTTTACCACACTGAACAACAAAACATCAGACCAATACTGGCCTTTTGTTAAATATCAGCCGATCACATTGTTCACTTCTGATATAATGAAGGTTCCTCCCTGACTACAAGTATATCCATTTATTTTATACAGTTTTTGTTTTTTACAGACATTTTAGGTAGTTGTAGTCAGGGAGAAACCTCTATCAAATTGGAGGTTGAAGACAATAACTGGCCAATATCTGATATTTAATTAAAGGCCAATATCCGTTGCCTAGCTTTATGGCCTGTAATGAAAACCCATTACATAAGTCTTTTTTTTTTATTTGGACAAAGAAACCAGCAAAAAATGTCCTTGGGAAACTTAAGTAAAGTGTCTAATTTTCACTTTGCGAGTATCGTCCTAGCTGGATGTTGAGCCAGATGTTTCTTCGTTGAGTCCAGCCCCCAGGAGCTTCCACCTCATACAGACGCTCTCGATGTTCCTCGTGCAGCTGCAGGAACCTCCTACACACTGGACACACAGGGAGACCAGAACCTGTCAGTGGGCTGAGGACCGCTATAGATCTTACCAAGGAAACAAGGAATGCATGCCTGAATTCTAAAAAGGACTCAAAAAGTAACATGTACTTTCAGTAACATGTCTTCATCAAGGCCATGGCCAGTTACAAAACAGGTACAACTGCCACACACAGGAACAACAGCATTGTCATGAAAGGGCTCAAGTGTTGCTCCCCTCTTATTACCTTCTTTTATATCTGCTGACATAAGAATATTGTAAATATAAAACAATGACCCACTCTTACTGTTGATTTTACTTTTTTCACCTCCTGTGGCACTTATGATTTATATTATTTTATGTCCCTCCCACAGCCATGTTGTGGTGCCCAGAGAGCAGCAGAGACCCTGGGGACCAGCCTTAGTGTGCCAGACCGTGTCTGTAGGTTTGACTGGGGCGGTCTGTGGTGGAGAGGCCTTCTCCCTTTCTTCCCATTCCCTGGGAGGAAGAGCAGCACTGGATGTCCACCTTCTTCACTGCAGCAGCATCAAGCTCCTCACAGTGATGGAAGACCTGCATCACCTTCACCTGCAGTATCGCAGCATGAAGATCGTGTGTGCTGCCCTGAGCCAGAGATGGAAATGTTCATATTCACCATCTCTGCCCCTCCTCATCCCTGTAATTATGTTTTTCTAGCCCCATGTCTTATGTAACTGTTAACATTTGCCCTCATATGGTGTTTATTTTGGTGTACATCTGTTTACATTTTTTATATTTTACTTTATACCTTTGTATGCAGCATTGTTTTTTTTTCTTTGTGTGTGTACATTTTTCCCTTTTAAATGCTCCCTTGTAGAATAATTTGCCCAATTCCATTTTCTTTTATTGCACATTTATCACTGACAAATAACTACTACATATTGAATACTGATTGTCAGTGGAAAGAATCAGTCATTCATAGAATACAGATAAAAAATGAAAAGCTTTAAGCATCAGTGCTTACCTCTTCTGCCATGGGGCAGAAAGTTTCGAATGGAAGGTGCTGCAAAGAACTGTCTAAACAAAACAAGTACATACATCAGCTTTTTTATATGCCTATTAGATCTGTGCTAAATTGGTCCACTTCTACATATGAATACCATCTAAATTCTCAGTGATAACATTTAAAAGGTTAGATCACCAATAGAGTTTTTCAAAATATGTTGGAAATGATGGATGACACATTTTTAAAAGATGTATATTTACTCTCTGATCCATTTTATACAACAGGATCATCACTGCACAGAAAACAAGCAAACTAATTCCGGCCAAACCTTGCATTCACTAAAACATCAGTATTACAGGTTACATACAAGTGGTTCAGAGTTATGATTTAACTTTGTTGAATATAAGTGCTACTACATCTCCACTACATGACATCAACAATATACCCTTGAATTATACAAGGTGTGTCGCATTTTTATCTACTTGTTAATCACACTTTCTAAACCTTGTGGTCAAACATCAACTTATGTACTGAAGTACACATCACAGAATGGTTGTAATTCTCCTGGTATCAGTGAAGAAGTGAAGACTCAACATTAAGACTGCATAGAGGAAAAAATGTTGGGAGTCCAGCTCTGTCTTAAAGTCCAAAACCCACTGGTCCAGCCTGTCCAGATCACCTGGAGGAAAGCTGTGAACAAACAAATCAATAAATAAACAAATATAACTGTTAGGTTACCTACTACTTTACATACTTATTTACATGCAGACACGAAAATAGATGACTGTCAAGATATTTCTTTGGGTGGAAAATTGTGTGGACATCACTGTCATCCTTTCTTATTTGTTTTATTTGTTAACTACTATTATTCAGCTTTTTACATATTTCATGTAGTCTGATAGTCAAATGCTTCCATTTAACATCCTATCAGCCTCAGTAAGAGTAAAGTATGTAAATTACCACTGATCTATAATAGAAAGAATTACAGGTCAGTGGTACACACTTTATTGGCGACCTCACTGGAAAACTGAATTTGATGTTCAAGCTACATTTTCACAGAATTCACACAAAACGTTGTGTAATAACATAAAAACAAATTGCCACTATAGCCTGTGGCAGTAAATAGGTCAATTTGCAAATTAAACTCATGCGTCTGTCTCTGCTTCATCCCATAACAGATTATGAGCAGCCAGTCACCGGAATCTAATGAGCTAAAATGTATTTTTCTGTAAACGTGAGTTTCCCGCCAAGTGCCCTGTCAGACTTTTCTGTTACGTTTTGTTTTCGGTGCCGGAACAGAGCTGTGACACTGCGGCTAACAGCGGTATCGTTAGTAGAGCAGGTTTGCTGAATACCTGGTCAATTAGCTTTGGCTGGATAATTGGCTAGCTAAGAGCTCAAGAAGCCAGGTGTGTTATGTGTTTGTACTAGCAAGAAAGTTAAAATATTACTAGAACTGTACTTACCGAAAGAAAATGGAGCTCTGACTTCTCAGGTGGTCCATAGTCTAATGCACATCAAGCCATATTTACAGTCCAATACTGGCATAAAAAGTGACCAAAAGTACCAGGAAGACAAGCTCATGCAGAGGTCAAGTCTATAGCTTGGATTAGCCGAAGTGTCACAGCTAGCAGCCAGCAGCGTTGGCTTCATTTTTCAGCTGCAGAGGTTGCCGCTTGAGCCAGCTTGAATCACACACAGTGAGCTGAGGAGGCCGCTGATGCATTCGTCTTGTCTGCGGCTGCCTGTGTTCGTCTGGTCCCGGTTAGCACCACAGCACGTAGGTTGATTAGCTTAGGCTGGCTGCAGAAAAATGGTGCTGGTGCCGATAGGGTTAAACGAGGGCCGTACTGTGATTGGCTGAACAGCGAAAACGCATCTGATTGGCTGAACGCATTTGTGAAACACTGAGTCTCAAAAATCCACACACAAATGCAATGGAGTCCACACGAATCCAAATGAATCTGTAAATAAATGTCGTTCTCATATATGTTTCAGATGTATAATATTAACATTAATCACTAATAAAATGCAACTGTCTTTTAAAATGACATATTTTTGGATTTTGGGGGCATTTGTCGCATGAAAAATATTTGTGTCCATAAGAAAAATATTTGTGTACATAAAAATATATATTTGTGAGTGCATATCTGTGTTTACAAATCATGATATGCATTTGTGAGTTGTTCTTGTTTATTTGTGATTATTGAGACTTCACTGACCCTACACGCAAGCTTTCCACTTGAACTATGGTTCCACCTCATCTTTTAGCTGGTAAATACTAAGAGGTCAGAGTTTAACAATGGACTTTGACTTCTTCAACTTCCTGTATTCTGATGTCACAAACAAGGAAATACTTACAGTCAAGTGTAGGGAAGTAAGTAGCAAAATACTTTGTGATTACACCTCTGTTCAAAATACCATGGCAGGACACAACTACTTCCTAAAAAGTGACAAAAGTCTACAGAAAACTTCAATCATGCTACCTTGACAGCTTGTGGCACCAGTTGTATGAAATTAATGCCTTTCTTGTGACAAATATAGCGGTTAGACAAAAATCCTCTCCAACATAATAACAAGAGAGAGAACCATGCAGAGATGCTACATAGAGTATGGAGAGGCATGTGTAACATGGAAACTCCCCAAACCCGATACCATATTATATTTGGTTGTGATTAAAGTTGAAATAATAAATAAATTAATAATATATTTTTTAAATATGGTAATTCCTTAGTTGCTAATGGAAGTTGATAAAAGTCAAAGATAAAGATGAAGTTAATGGTATATTCAAGAGAGGGCGGAAGGAAACTACAAGAATAAATGAATGAACAAATGGAATAAACAAATGAATGGGGTGTTTTGGATACAGGAGGGCCCTTACTGACCTGCAACCATGCTGGGTGATAATGGAGAGCTGACTCCCAACACCTCCTCATTGGGAAACGAGGAACAGAAGTCCTGCAGCATCTGAAGGCCCAAGCCTTGCCTCCTCCAGTGCCTCCTCACTAGCACCGTGTCCAGAACAGGCAGCAGGTAGCACTGACCAGTCCAGCGGCCACATAAACTGCCTGCAACACAGAAAGCAGTGGAATAATTACTCTTTTTAAATGTACTTGCTGGAAACGATCATGAGTTGCACAATCCACTACAACTAAAATGTAACTGGTTTCAGTTGATTTTGGCTCAATCTCCCTTCAAAATCTATTCCATTTTAAAGGGATACTCCAACGTTTTAGGCAAAATGCCCTTTTTCTGACTTTCCCAAATTCAGACCAGATGTTCGATACTATTTTCACCTCTGTACGTCCACTGGTTCAGTAATTTCTAAGTAATCTAACACCTTGTCACATCTTTTTCATGAGTATATGCCACAACATGTAAGCTGTTACTCCCTTGTGCTAAAAAGAGATGAACCCAAACTACATCAGCACGTAACCTTGCAGTCATTTTGCACACACTGGAGTTTCAACAAGGCCTGAATATCTTGGGAATACACTGCAGAGGCCAAAGTTGCAGGCTCATTACTTAAAACCAACATGAGTCATTGATTTCAATTCAATCCAACTTTCACGTTTAATTTAGGTTTTGAGTTGCTTGGGGATTTTGCAGGTGGTTAGTGCAAAGTCTCAACTTAGTTGGAGTGAGTACAGGCAGAGATTCTAAGTGATCAGAGCGCTCTGGTTTTAATTTGGATTTCATAACTTTCCCTTCTCACATCATTTTGTTGCTGTAACTTTAACATCTTGCTTGCTACCATAGTCATAACAAATGGAAATCAACTGGAGACATATTTATGGTCAATGGTCATATTACGGCTAGGGAACTGTTGAAAGTTTGAGGTTTCTTAGCCTTACTTATATTAAAGATGTGTGGCCAACAGTGATGTAGTGGTACTGGTCAAGATTATGATGTAACAAGTGCGTTATTTCAAATGCAGATGCCTTGCTTGGCCAACTGGTGGTGCTAGGAGAGGTCATAGGGTCACCAAAGTAGCCAACATGAATATTGTCACCAAATGTTATGGCAATCCACCAAAGAGATTTTGAGATATGCTGCTCTAGACTTAAAGGGATACTCCAACATTTTGGGCAAAATACCCTTTTTCCAACTTACCTAAAGTGAGACAAGATGTTCAATACCATTTTCACCTCTGTACGTCCACTGGGTCAGTTCCTATGGGTAGCATTTCATGATAGCTTAGCACAAAGACTTGAAGTCTACAGGAGTCCTTAGCTTACCTCCGTCAAAGTGAAAAACGTATAACAGCTGAACACATGTATCCTTCCGTCTGTGTTCAGCGGTTATAGTTCCAACCATCTAACTTCTCCTAAAATGACTCTCATTTTTATAAAAACATTCCAAGATGTGTATTTACACATGATACATTGTGTAAATAAGACGTACAGATGTGAAAATGGTATCAAAAATAAGTTGGAGAAAGGGTATTTTACACAAAACAGTGGAATATTCCTTTTACTGCTGACAGACCAACTGACATGATGACATACAGTCCCCTCTTCGCAGTGGGGCAAAAATCCATAAAGTGGAGCTGCAGCAGAGAGGAGCGTCCCTTCCCCGCCTATACTGCAGTCACTGTAGATTCACGCTCCATCTTGTCCACCTTCCTCTACCTTCCTCTCCTCCCTCTTACCTTTCTGTTTAACGGTGTAGAAGCCCGCCGCCTCCCCTTCCCTCCAGAGCAGTTTGCCAAGCTCTGTCCGAGGGTGAGGGGAAAACAGCGCCTTCTCCTGTGGACACCGCTCAGCGACCTGGCTGAGCAGGAAAAGGATCACCCTCTCCATAACTGACTGCACCTGTGGAGAACAGAGCCACTTGGAAAGCTTGCCAGTATGGATGAAAACAAACGCCACGTCCAATATTCTCAGTCTATCCCTTTACTATGCATAGAGTTTATTCTCCTCTACAACAAATACAATAAGGGAGTTGAAAGGGGACTGAAAACTACAAAAAAAATGTGTAATCATATGGAACGAGGGACTGAATGTTTAACATACTTTTGCAGATGTTTTTGTGCGATCAACTCCTTCACCCACTTTCCAGACCTGTGCAGGAACTCTGACCTTCTTATCTGTGTTGTCATAACACTGACACCACACACACACACACAAATCAAGATTACCGACACAAGGCCCGTCCTGGTTTCGCTAGATGTCCGCAAGATGTCGTCCACGCTCCACCACTTCCCATGCAGGTACAAGGCCACCACTGCAATTTATAGGAGAACCAGCTTTAGTCTGTATGTATTGCATGTGTGTGTTGTTGTGTGTGTATGTGTGTGTGTTTGCATGTGCATGCAGACTCAAACCTTGTGTGTGATCATCAGCAAGTTGGAGTGCCAGGAGAGTACAGTCAGGTTGGTCATCTTCAAATAACTGCAACCGACTCACATTATCTCTTGTTATCGCCACCTGGCCAGCCTGCAAAACAACTTCAAGCACTTCATTTGCTTGCACTTCTCAGATCTGACCTGGTTACAAATTCTAAGCACATTTGCCAGTAAATATAATTTTTCTTCAAACAAAATGGTTACGCCCATGAAAACAACAACCAATAAGCCAAGAGATCAACTTTTCTTCCAAGTTTAAATGTGCCATGTGTAACATCAATAAATCATTACCACATTCATTTTGAGTCATCTGTATCATTTCCATAAACAAACGAGACCATTTTGTCGATGGAAACAACTTGTCAGAGACAGACCAAGCATCCTTTGTTTAAAATCCATATAATCCCATGATACTTTTCTACAGCAATCCATTACAGATTTACAGCACAGCAGGAAACTTTCGGGCCACCTACAGGAAGGACCCACCTACCAAACAGTGATCACCATGAAATGGAGAAGTGGGAATATAAAAAGTGCCATGGTACCTTTGAAGGGTGTGATGATTGAAACCATTCATTTTCACAAGGCCTTGACTCCAATGAAGAAAAGTACTGTTCAGATGCTGAGGTCAAGTCACTGTAATCCACAGCTGGCAGGAGGTCTATGGGATACATGGTCTCTTACAGCGAATAAACTGTAAAAGGTGCAGTTACGCATGACAGTTTTAAATCAGCAGGCTACAGAAAAATAGTTCCTTAACTTTCATAGATGTATAGAATGTGGACGGCTGTATTTTATACAAGACCACGCCAAATTCCATTCAACATCTGGCAGTTTAATAATGGCTTGCTTATTTGCAAACGTATGCCACATACCTGACGTTAAATCAATTAAATTTTATAATAATATATATACTATATATATAGTATATATATATATAATGTAACTGGTACAAGGTTCACGAAGTACCTCTACACTTCCAAAACCCTTTTGGTTACCTTGGTGTAGGCTACAAATTATAAAATATGAAACTTTAATG
>OMKZ01027081.1:7161-20773 GCA_900302535.1 Neoniphon sammara
TAAAAAAGATATATTTGTATGGTTTTTACATGAGTTGATTTACTTCATTGTGTATAATCAGTGTTTTGTCAGCAGCAAAAATAATCAGAAGGTCCACAACCAGGTTTCATGCAATGCTCAGTGTCTCTTGCATGAGATTGGTGGATAGTTATGTGAAAACCTCTGCACATTATCATTGAATAATTCTGTAGTCTTGATAAATGGGTGCATTATTTAATTTTCAGGTAGAGATAAATGGCCGGGGGTTTTATTTACTCCTCTGTGCAAGGTGATTTTGTTTGTACTAAATAAAGTCCAAACTAACTGGGTCTACTTGTTTTACTCTCATTCTTTATCGCATCCTTTACACATGTCAGGTAGCCAATAACAGTGTAATTATCTCTGCTGTATGCTCACAAAGCAGGCATCAGCATGTCACACAAACAGTGATAAATGTGGACGGACCAGATATGACAAAGGAGAAAAGAATGCACATCAACTGTCTCGGTGTCTAGCTGAGCAAAGAGCATTTGTGAATAAATATACCAGCTAACCACGGGAGCCTTATTTGTCATTTTGATAGCCTGATACCATACTTTTTAAATATCAGTCATTAATCCTAAAAGTCTTGCCTGAATTTGAACATCTAACAACACCGGTTTGCATGGAAAGTGTCTCTAAGAAAAGTCACGGAAGGACATTTCGAGGGCTGAGATTTCGCTTCTAAATTATAAAAACAAGAATCAGTTGACATTGGCTCGGCCTTTCTAGTGTTAAACATCTCTCAATATTTTTTTAACGTCCCCACACCATGTTTATGTTATGGGTATCGGGTGCAAATGAACTCCAGTTGAGTTGAGCTGAGTTATATTTTTTCATCAGTTTTCAGCGTGGTGGCTGAAGCTTCACAGGCTGTGGCCCTTTACATTAAAGTGAACCCGCTGTGTGAAAGGCATTTCTGAATCCATCCCATGTGTGCGGACACGAGCGGGGGGTCTTGGTTCTGTGTACCAGACTGAGAAGTGTGACAAACTTAGGATTATGAGACTGCCTTTTATGCGAACGCACCAAAACCAGACACAAACGACCTCACTCAGTCACACTTCACATGACAGCAAGCAAAGCAGCCTCCTTCCCACTCTCCCTCCCACTCCCTCCCCCTCTTTCTCTCTCTCTCACTTTCATCCACTTTTAATGTGTGACACTTTGATACTGAACATCCTATTTCCCGTGTTCTGGTCGGTTGGCTTTACATGCAGATGGGCTGGTAATTTGCATAGACTCAAAGGTCTCCCTTCTCTCCTGATGCTTTCTGACAACGGAGTGTCTATTCATCCTCTGTGTTAAGCATCCCTCCTAGGACATCGACTGAATTGCTGTCTCATGCTGCTTCAAGTCTCGTTTTACACTGCAGGAACTGCTGAGGAATTGGATTAGGAACATATTCCTTTAGAGAAAACCATCACATTCACCAAGGCAGGCTCACATCTGAGAATCTGAGAACGGATAGTTCACTCCAATGTCAAAGTTTGTCAGATGTTTTCATATAAAGTGTATAACAGTGATCTTAAGTCATGCTGAGTCCATATTACACGCCATTAGCTCTGTCGATTCTGTCATAAGTGAGAGCCCCACCTTGGAAATCTGGAGGGAAACATTGATCAGGAGTGTAGCTAGGAATTATGGGCCATATATATGCAAAATGGAAGTGACTTTATCCCCTCCTTTCTTCTCCCTACATCACCATTACTCCATCTATTACAAACATCTGTCTCTACCCATCCACAACTTAAACACATCACCTCGCATTCATCTATTCATCAATTATCGGACATAGCCCTAATTGAAATGATGGGTTTTGGGCACTACTCTGACAGCGCTAATGGGCTGTCATAACCATACTTTCACCGGTAAGCCCCGGTTCATTATCTGTCTGTGCAGGTCAATGTTGTTTGTCTCAGATGGCACAAGAGTTGCTGCGTCAGATTTATGAGAAAGTTTTGCTTGCAGTTTTGTATGTGTCAACCAAACCGAACCAGAGCAGTGCAAAATAAAAATCTAACTTATTTATAAATGCACAATTGAGGACCACAAAAGGCATTTCAGTCCGGACATTTCAGGGGATCAGGGTGGTCAGTACACCTTATTTTCCCCACTATAATACCCCAGACTCTGATAGGCAATTTTTCCAGTCCAGTTTTGCAGTTGTTCCTCATAGGATCGTTACGAAAAGCAGAACTGGGCAAATGTCCAGGGTTGTAGTACACAGGATACTTAATAAAACAGTCAAAAGCAATGGTCTGATGAGGCGATAGTAACTGCATAGAGTAGTTTAACTACCAAAGAGAAAGACATAAAGGGGTCAAAGTTAATGAAATAGACGAGTGAGTATGATGAAGTGAGAACTGAAAGGGGGATGGAGGCAAAGCTGAGACATGGGAACAATATAGGACTATAGCAATCATATAAAAAAATTAGGACACTACAAAACAACAACAAACCTATAAGTTCCTTCGGGACCGTTGCAAAAGTATTATACTGAAATAGTATTCATTTATTCATCAGTTATCAGACATAGCCCTAATTGACATGATGGGTTTTGGGCACTATCCTGACAGTACTAATGGGCTGTCATAACCATACTTCCACCGGTAAGCCCCTGTTCATTATCTGTCCGTGCAGGTCAATGTTGTTTGTCTCAGATGACACAAGAGTTGCTGTGTCAGTTTTTTTGACAGTTGTGTTTGCGGTCTTGTATATTTCAACCATGCCAGACCAGAACAGTGTAAAATAAAAGTCTAAATTATTCATAAATGCACAGCTGAGGACAAAGGCGTTTCAGCCCAGACATTTCAAAGGCTCAGGGCAGTCAGTGCACCTTTTTCACCCCCACTACAGCAACCTCAACTTTGGTAAGTAGTTGTCCAAACCAGTTTCTCAGTTGAATTGCTCTGAAATTAGAATGGGATAAACATCCAGGGTTGTAGTATACAGCAAACATAATAAAATAGTCAAAGCAGTGAACTGATCTCTAGATAGTAACTGGATAGGTTAAGCTAGAGACAGGCATAAGGCTAAGATGAGTAAAAATGATGGAGTGAGAAATGGAAGGGGATGGAGGCCATACAAGAACAAAATAACAAAAGTAATCTTATAACAAATTATAGGACACTGTACAAAACAAAAGCAAAATAAGTCCCTATAGGACTATTACAGTATAACAGTTAAAGAGTTATAACAGTGATGACTATAGGAGAGAAAAATCGTTTAAGTACAATAAGGTCATCATAAACTCGCTTTTAAAGAGAACTGTAGGATACATAGCCTTTATAAAGAGGATGCTGGAATAAAAGAACCATATCTTGTAATTCGTTTCACAACGACACCACTGAAAAAGTCCCCATAGCAATATTATAGGAATACGATGAGAAAAATCTTTTTAAGTATGGCAAGTTGTTATATAGACTCACATATGAGTACCACAGACGCACCTCAAGTCTCTATAGTAATATCATGGGACTGTTATAGTGATTTTTCACAGAACTACATCATAATTCCAGACAATGTCCCGGTCTGTTTATTCCACCATCCAGACACACACACCATTACATTTTGCTCTGATTATGAAGCTTCTTTCCATTGCTCCCTTTTATTACTGTTATTATTAATAAATCAAGCAAGCCGTGATGCCCGGACAGACAAGTTAGGGGGTATGGAGGCAGGGCGGAGGTGGTAATTGCTGGTGTAACAGTATGTGCAGCCCCGCGGTGGCCTCGTAAGCGACCCGCTTTATTAGATCGGCCGGTATCGATCCACGCCGCGCGGTGTTGACTAATCTCCAGGCGGGGAGAGAGAGAGGGGATCGATGAGTCCTGGATTCAATCATGTCTGAAAACAGAGAACGTAATTTATTGTAATCACGGTGCTAAATGGAAAACGTGAGAACAACGCGCCCGTGAGGTCCATAAGGAGAACTACAGCTGGGTCGGGCGTTCCTGATGAGCCGGTAGGTAACTGAGGCTGAAGACGCTCAGCCTCACGGAGTCTCCAGTTATTGACATTGACTGTCAACAAGGATAAATCAATAGGAGTGCTCCGGTTGACCTTCAGTAGTCTGTCCATGCCTCATCTGACTGAGATTCTAATCTCTGCTTTTCTCACCTTGACAGAAAACCTATTCACATTATTTACCTTTAGGCTGTATTTTGATATACACCACCTTTCTGGGCAGCTCCTTGTTATTGGATTTACAAATAAGATAAATGGACACATGAATAAGCTAAAGCAAGAACTAATTTGCAACTACAACAGTGAAGTTGTAGTACATTAAAAAAAGAAGTATCAAAAAACCATAGAAACAGGTGACAGAGGGATGTTTTATTGAACACCACAGAGAGACATTACTTCTGACTGAGACTTACATGTATACACATGTAATGTAACACACACACACACACACACACACAACCATACATGTGCCCATTCACCCACACACTTCCTTCACAATCTCATTCTGCAATCAGACTGGTGTCGAGTCTCTTCTGCAAATATTCACCGTTTCCTCTTTTCTGCCATAGATAAAACTGTCCGTCACATTTATGATTTCCACTAATATTTACGTGGAGGTGATCCTAGATGATCCTAGATCTGTGGCAACGGGCAAATTCTGCCTCTATCTCCAAAAGGTGACCAAGAGGAAAGTGAGAAAACATCAGGCACGAGAGTTGCGCTCCTCTTCCTCGTTCTCCAGCTGGTAGGCAGGCTTGTAGCGTGTCACACCCCTGCCGTCCACCACCTGCAGGGACAGGTTTCGACAAGTGTTGTCCATGCTGCCCAGCGAGGTGTACCTGAGGAAAGCAAAAGAGGGGCAAACAAAACAGGTGCGCATTAAGATAATGATTCAACAACACAGCTGTGATATTAAAGCCCAAATAAAAAGGGAGATACAACAAACGAAAGGGGTGGATGGTTGCTGTCTTACCCTTTATCATACAGAATACAGTAGGGCACATATAACGTCCTCAAGAAAGACCAGATGTCATGATACGTCCAGTCCTGCAGAGACAAAGAAGACAGGAAACTGTACCAGCAGACTGGCAGGCAGACCACTGCTTCCCCTGCGTGTTTTCCACCATCGCAGGCCACCAAATAAGATCATTGCCAAGCTAAAAATATTTGAAATATACAGCATAAATAAATAATAATTAATATGTATTTAGGGCTGCAACTACTGGTAATTTTTTCATTGTCAATTACTCTATGAAATATTTTTTGGTAGTCGATTAATCATTTAGTCTATCAAAAATGATGACAAATGCTCATGTGAGCTACTCGGGCCCAAAGTGATGTCTTCAAATTGCTTCAATACCATGACCAAAACAAACAAGTATTAATTTCAAAATGATATAAATATCGAAAAGTAAACACATCTTATTACTTTAGTGATCTTGATGAAGCTGCAATCAGCAAATGTTTGGGATTTTTACTTGATAAATGACTAAAATGAATAAATGATCACAATTATACTCTATTTTCTGTTAATAGACTAATCAATTACTTGACCAATCGTTTCAGCATTAATATTTTATTTTAACGCTACGTGATTTCCAGTTAAGAGGGAAGTGAGATGTATCTGTGGACAGAACTGTGAACACCACAGACAGTCTGTTTCCTCATCAACTCCTCAAATACAACTCACCTCCTCAGTCAGATAAAAACATGAGGAAAAACAACACCAGAAGTAGACTTGTGCTGACATTAGCCAGATATCTCCATCTGCACTCTTAAAACGTATGTCAGGATGACAAATTACACCTAAAAAGGGGAAATGGCTTGGCTAGAGCTACAGAAACAGATTTGTATTATCAGTCAAAAATAACCTCTCTCACAGCAAAAAAAATCTACTTACTTTAGCTGTGAACTGTGTTGAAGTCTTATGTGTTTTTCATATGGGAGTTAGTATCTTTAATCTTAAATGTATTCTGTGTCTCAGTCATATTCCCTTGCAGTAATTTTCTGACTTATTACACTGATTTTAAGGTTAATTTATTTTTACAATAAGAAGGGGAATGCCCCCAAACCTATCTACGTGATTCAGTTACAAAATACATATTGAGAGAGCAATGAGTAATGAGGCATAGTGTATATATAAAAAGTGTGCATGTGTGTGTTTATCTCACCAGCAGTGGGTTGACTCTCATGTATTCTGGCCAGCCTGGGTCAGTGGGACAAATGGGTGTGAGTGTATGTGAGTAGGGGTCACTCCTCCTAGTCCCCATCAGCACCGCTCTCAGCTCTGGTCTCCTCTCCTGCACCTCGCTCAGCGCCTGACGAATGCTGCCCTCCACGGAGAACAGCTCCAGGTCGTATCTATGGGAGACACATCGGCGAACACAAATACCATTGGAAAACAAATGGTTTTCAGTTACTTTTCCATGACTTCTCCATCAATTTTAGCTTAATTTACTTTACCAAAAAAAACAAAAACAAATGAAACACTAACACTATGTAGGTTGCAAACATCAGTCTGTATTTCAAATACTGCATATGAGCCTTTCTACAACAAATGAGTAACAGACTTGGATCCATTTTTTTATTTTTTACATTTCAGTCCAAGCAGAGACATTTGCAATTGGTTTGACCAAAAAAGCGAATAGTATTTACTCACAGAGGAAAAAAATAAGCTATTCCCAACTTTCTTCAACACACCGAGACAAACTGATGCACGTACACACACAACAGAAATCCTGACATACTGCTACAATAGTTCCACCTTTTGTTATTTTTTTCTACTTAATCAATCTTAAACTGAGTTGACACTGTTTTCATCAGATTTCCACGACTTGTAACTCTTGCTTTGGCGACCTCTAAGTCAATCATTGACTGTTACGTCTAGTTAGAGTCAATCGCTGACTATTTCAAATGCAAGTGACAGCTACATTTACCCCGCTGACTTTGATTTACCTGAGTCTACGCTTCCATAAATCACCACGCAGATACACTTCAAGGATTCAATACTGCAGGGTGTTTCTTTTTTAGTGCTATAGACTGTGTGATCAAACGTCCCCTGCCTGCACTTTTTGGCACTTGCACTTTCTGGTATTACAGTAGCATACTATACTCTTTGGTATGGTATAGTACTGGTATTTTATTAGAACTGCATTCATACACTGATGGGTGGTTTCCAGTTTCGGCTGGTTTTTATTATGTCTATGTGTCTCTGTACTGGTCATGTTTAAGTTCCTGCACCCAAACTGCCGTCAATAAATAAGTAAAGTCTGAACTGAACTGAAAGGAACTGACTTTTCTGGGTTTTTCAATAATGTATGAGCCCTACTAACACTTATGATAACATGAAGACTGTGTGGACACGTTTTGAATATTTCATTCCAAATTATTCCTCATGTTAGTAGGCATGTGGACGGCATGCATCAGCATCACCGAGTTCAATGTACAAAATGAATGTGCAATAATTCCATGGCCAATCTGTTAATATGTGTGTATTAACAAAGATTCGGATTAGTGGATGGACTGATGGCTCACCTCTTTATGGTGTCCTGGAGGAATCTCTCCATTTCTGGGAACGGAGAGACAATGCGAATGTACAGAGCCTTCAACTTGTCTTTACTGTCTGGATACCGCCTGAGAGTGGGAGGCAGAGAAAGAGGGCGAGATAAACAAAAGGAGAAAAGAAAAAGATTAGATAACTCTGCCATTATCATATCTCCCAGTCTGTGTCCAATACAGGTCAAAACGAAGGAACAAAATAAGACTGTCCAGATTCATCTTGTTTTTGATCTGGTTGTTGTTCTCTGCCTTGTTTTCTTTGCCTCTCGCTTCTATTCCACTATACCTACACAATATAGTTATGTTCTTAATTTATCTCTTCTTCTATAAAACATCTTTCATCTCAAGTCTCTCATTTCTTTTGTCCTGGTCCTGCTCCATTCATTCCCAGCCCAAAACAATCTATTTGCACCGTGTCCTCGGTTGCCCTCCAGTTACCGTTTCAGCGCTGCGTAGTACAGATGCAGCAGTGCTGTGCAGTCCTTGCCTCCGTTGAACCCGACACAGACCTCCTCTGTCGAATACTGATCCAGAGCTGTCTCTATCGTTTTCAGCGCAGACATTACTTTGTCACCCAACGGTGTGCCTGTGGGAAATACAATCAACGCTGACAAGATGTTTTGTGGGAAATATTGTCAAATTTTGTTGGTTATGATATAGAGCCCCCTATGTTTCTATGTCCAATTCAAAGTCAAAATGTTTGCTTGACTTTAAATTGTCTTACATTTGCTGTTATTGCCTGTTCTATGATCCATTCTATCTCAAACATGTGTTCATTTTTTTGTATGATCTATTGTGATTTTCCAATTATCGTTACTTTAACCTCTTTGCTTGCTTGCTCTATTGGTCTCAATGTCTGTGAAAACTTTATGACATCTCTGTGCAAAGTTCACTTGACATTAACTTGGTATGATTTAGCCAGCTTCCCCATAATCAACTTTGCCATCTCCCTCTGCCCTCGGCCTCGCCCTCACCGCTGTTAGCCAGTGTGTACACCTCTGCAGTGGCGATGGACACTGGGTCAGTGACTAAGGGCACCACACTGCCCTTAGGCAACTCGTCCAGCAGCTGTGCCCGGGCCTTGTCCACCTCCTCCTGGCTGTCTGAGTCCAGGACCAGCCTGACTCGGTGGTAGTTACTCAGCCAGTCAGGGTAGGAGCCCAGTGACACCCTACGGCCCCAGCCTGCCTGCAGTTTGGTCAGCACAGGGGCGATCTCCGCTTCATCTGCGTCCACAAAGACCTACCACAATGAATAAGATGTTAGCTCACTGAACTGCTGGCTGTTGTGGCTCTATGAAAATAAGGTATTTAAAAGGATGTTACCTCACGAGTGTGAAAGGTGGTCCCTGAGCCAGCAAACAGGTGCTCCAGTCCGTTAAAGGCCCTCTCCAGGAGAGACGGGATGCCAGGAAAGATATACACGTTATGCACGCTGACCTGAGAGAGAGAGAGACATCATCTGAGGATCTACGGACCAGTCACTGCCTCCTAAAACTGTTCAGTAATATACGTAATACATAACATACTATGTTCTAATAAAACTGAATACTGCATGTTTGCTTGTATCTGTTACTTAGACTGTTATTTTCTGTGAATGGTAAATTTAAATGCCATGCATTCTTCACAGCATTAAAGAGAGCTGTCTTGTTTTACCTTACTGTGCCTGTTTAGAAGCTGATATAAGGACTGGGCGATCAATATCATGATATGACACTAGATATCTCCTGGTATTTTGAATATTGTAATATTGTGATAGGGCATAAATGTGTCTTTTCCAGGCTGCATTACAGTTAAATGATGCAATTTCCTGAACTTATTAGACTGTTCCAGCTGTTCTATTATTTGCCTCCACCTGCTTGGTCATCATATCCACATTACTGATTGTTTACCAAAAATCTCTTGTGTATAAATATCGCATAAAAGCACTAACAGTCATCTCTACAATATCATCACATCGATACTGATGTGTTTGGTCAAAGATATTGTGAATTTTTATTTTATTTATAACAGTCATCTCTACAATATCATCACATTGATACTGACGTGTTTGGTCAAAGATATTGTGAATTTTCATTTTATTTATATCACCAAGCCCTAGCTGATATAGTAGCCGCCTGTCTACTTGAACAAGCCCAGTAATCAAAAGAAAATGTGGTCAGTTTGAGCATACATCTTGCAAAAACTTAAAACAATTTTTTAATGCTGCATACTGGAAAAACCTAGTGAGCAGGTAATACACAGCGCAACAAACTACTGGGAAATAAGAGGAGGATTCTGACTCAACCTTTATTGCACATGACCTGATCTAATTTACTATCTTATGATAACATGGTGTTGTGCCTGTGATGAATGAATTCTGATGAAAGATGTGGGTCAAACCTCCTCATCCTGAGGTCACTCACCAGAGGGTAGCGAATAGGTTGGCCGGTCTGAGGGTCAATCCCGTAGTTCAGTTTGGCTGAGCGAGGCACCATGGCCAGCTTCATAGCAGCACTGTCTTTATCCACCACCCCGAAGAATTCCTCGACCAGTCGCGTTAGCTCAGGGTGGGGATGTAACTCCTCCTGGAACGCCATGGCAATGCTCTCAAAGGTGACATCGTCGTGGGTGGGGCCTATGCCCCCTGAGGTGATGAGGTGTGTATACTGAGGCGAAAGGAGGGACACCTCTTTGGAAATGACCTCCTGTACATCTGGTATGACTGTTATACGCTGCACAGACACTCCCAGCTTCCTCAGCGCTCGAGTCAGAAAGGCACTATTGGTGTCCACTGTGTGACCCTGAGAGAGAGAGGGTGAGAGGTGGTCTAAATCTTCAGTCTAAGGTTTCAATACTCACCTGGACATCAAATACAAGAACAGATCAATGACTTTCAAGATCTTTTTTTGGATGAAATTCAAGAGTTCACAAAAGGCATATTTTGGGGGGTGTGAAATGACTTTGGTCAAAATTGCAAAAGCCTAAATTTTGTACACATTAAATCATTTAAAAATAGAACACATCTCCTTTTTCAAACAACCATCAGAGGATTTTTCTTATCCTAGGTTGATTCTAGGTTGGACAGAGAATTTGGGCTCATATTTTTATTAAGAAAAAAAATGAAGTCTTTTCAGTGCCTTCATTCATTCTGATAAACTTTTCAGGACTTGTTGTTCTCAACTCCACAAGCCTTCAACGATTTTTTAGGCCAGTGGAATGAAGTCAAAATGTAATAGTGGTACAAACAAGAACTATCTATCAGCACTGAATGATCTCCCATCACACCTTGAGAATCTCATCTCCTATGATGAGAATGGCTGCAGTGGTCGCATCTGCTTTCGCTGTAGAGGACAGACTGGAGCATTGCTGGTTATTCGCCATTCCTGCTTTGGTGACCTGAGCTGCGACTCTCCTGACGCGCACCACTGCTCTACTCACTTTGGGAATAGCCTGCATCTACTGGAAGACAGAGAAGGGAAAGCACAATAAGACACTGGCAAGAAAATATTTGCACATCTCCAAATCACCTGCTTTTACACTCTACTATAAATTTGTAAATCTATAAAGCGCAAAATTGTAAATTTATCAAGATTTAACAGACATAATTTTTCCTTGCCACTAAGAACTCTGTTGTAACATGATGCAGACAGTGTTTCTTCAATTTTCAATACTATCATCTATCTAGTGTTGGCATCTACTATATATCCTATTTGTCACTGATGGCATCACCTTATATTTTTCTATCTGGCTCAATAAGAATCACCTTATATTACTGGGACATGAAGACTCCATATGGTGTATCCCAAAATGCTTCAAAACAGCTCAATTGCTCTTCTCCTAACAACTCGTGTCTCAGCAGGACGTATCTTGGAACAGACACAGGAGGGAGCAAAAGAGAGAAGAAACAGAAAGGGAACAGGGGAAACTGTGAACAGCTTATCCACTTCAGCACAGCAGATGAGTCAATTAAGGATAATCTCATATCAGCTGTGTCCTGAAATGAACCTTTGTGGTCTGGAATAAATATTCAACTACATGTGAGATATTGCATTTTGAATGTCAACTCTCTATGAGATTAATTTGTTTTCCTTATCCTTCTTTTAATTACAACAACAACAGCCAGATATGAGCTAATCATGCCATTTACTTCCTATCAGTACACCCCTTACTTCAACATATGGGATGGTCGCACTAACTACTGTATAGACAAACAAAATAAGAATGGCACAATAATCAGCAGGATAACAGATGAGAGATTATGTGTGATTGGATGCATCTGTAGTAATATTCTAGCATCACCATAAATAGCTGTCTTGGCAGGGGGATGAGTGATTGCAGTCAAACAAGTGGATATTGTTATCACAACAGAACTAGAAATAGCCAGTCCTATGTGTGTAAGACAGTGTGCCAAATTAGCGAGAGAAATGTGTGAATAACCATCATATGGGGATGAAGACAAATTGGTTGACGGTGGCATGTGAGGCAATTAGTGAAGAAAATGACTCACAAAGAGATGAGAAGGAAGGAGCTGGACAGCATGGGCAGAGAAGTTTAACGTGCAGCAGCCATTAGAACTTCAATTCACCTGACAATATGGGTGTACAAAGTGTTATACTGACAGACGCAAGTTTGGTTGGAAAGACAGTCATGCACATTCGGTTGCTGGTAATGCCAGGAAACATATAACTGAGTGTTGAGTGTCATTAAGAGATTCATAGCTACTAATTGACAGTTCCTTCACTGCGAGACAAACCGACCTGACCAGTAACTAGCACCACTGCGGCTAGCTAGTAGTTTGCATTTGCGTACCTACTGTAACGTATGAACCGTTTTAATTCGACTACCTTTTACTGTCAACTCATAATATATATTAGTGGTAATCGTGTGTTTCGTGGTCAAAATGATTATCAAACGTGAGGCACTTCACTAACCTTACCCCCCGAGCCGCATTTGTCCTGGTTACGTATCACATCTATTACTCCGTGTCACTCAACACTCGCGACCTCAGCCATCCAATCACAAAAAACAAAACAGTTCCTATGAGACAGGAGAGCCAATCAAATCCGCGGAGGCGGGTTTTAACAGCCGGGCGCCTTGTCTACGCGGAAGTAAAAGAGATGATCTTGTCGCAACAGAAATACTGGTCGCACCAAAAGCTCTATCAAGGAACAAAAAAGGGATGTTTGGCTAAAATGAATACGGTTGGCGCTGAGCGAGAAGTGCAGACATCCTTTGATCTTGCAGATGATCGTTTGTGCTATTTGATAGCATGCTAACCTGGTGCTGAGACACCTTCTTCTATCCGATTTAAACGAGAATAAGTTGACTCGTCTGCCTCTGCCGGTTGGAGTGGCCCATCACGTTTACACGCCGAAGTGGGTAAAATATTCCGTTATCCCTATTTCCCCCATAATTTTCTGTGCATCATGCATTGAATTCAAACACGCTGTAACATCGCTGTGTAAATCACATTGCAAACTGGTTTAACTAACTTGTAAAACTAGCATGTATGCATGTACTGGTCAATATTTTGACGGAACTTTTATATAAAGAAGAGCAAAATACAAACTGTGTTGACGTTATTGTGTTTTTTCCTTCTCTTTTTTTCAGAACCACACAAACACGTTCAGTACATACTATCCACATCTCAAATGCACATATGAGCATCTCACCTATGCTCCCACACAACCTGTACTCTATCTCTCTCTCTCTCTCTCTCTCTCTCTCTCTCTTACACACACACACACACACACACACACACACGCACGCACGCACGCATGCACGCACAAGCTCAGACAGAAGACTCTGATTACATCTGACCGGTTCTGCTGGAGCTGGGCGTTGCATGCTTTGCTCAAGGGCATTTTTAAATTGTTGTCGTTTTCACAGTAGACTTGTTAAGGATGGAGAGGGAACTGATTCACATACCCCCCACCAAAATGTTACCAATTGCCCTACTATTGAGGGTTTAGGAGCTTGTGTAAAAGTCCATATTTTCTTCAGGCACTCGTCACTTCCAAGCTCTTCTGACGAACATGTGAAGGCATTCATGAAAAATAACCACAGTGAACTTGTGGAAAAAATAA
>OMKZ01027086.1:0-11078 GCA_900302535.1 Neoniphon sammara
TATATTTAGGCTATTTATTTGAGTTTTGTGTCTTCTCATTTTTGATAGCCACAGAAACGACATGAGTCCCTATTGGAACATTACAGGGAATTTTCATTAGGTCAAACTACAGCACTTCAGACACACAGGGGTGACTGACCTCTGTTGGAAGCCGTTAAATTATCTATTAAGCACAGTTTTAACTCCATCACTGAAAGCATAATACCCAAAAGCTGTGGATGGGAAAGCAAACTGATAGAGAAGCAGTGAAGGTAAGTCTTAAGAAATTCATTGAAGACTCCAAGCGGTGTAGGCTACCCAAGATCTTGCTGAAAAGACACTGCCTAAGGTTAAACCGATGTTTCTTGAACATAAAGTGAAAGGAGTCATGCTTTCACACGTTGCCATTCAGGAAGGATTGTTTTCAGTGTTAATAGAAGGGTTTTTGCAATGCAACCTCTGTCACCCTACCTTAAGGAGCTCCTAAAATAGTTACATTGCAATATGGGGAGGCACATTTTAATATTAAATGCTGATAAACTGCATGTAAGAATCAGAATGAAAGGATATGTACCAGTTGACACCATTTGTCTATTTATTTATTTATTTATTTATTTATTCATGTATTTATTTAACCAGGCAATTAAGAGCACATTCATATTTATAATGTCAGCATGGCCAGAGGCTATAAATTCTTCTTAATGCGGAGCTGGGATAAAGGGGGAGAAAAACATAAATAAAACTTTGCGAAAGCCACCCTGACGTCTTGCTGTTCTGCCATATTCCATCATTGTTACTATTTTATGTCATTGTGGTTGTTTCCTGTCTTGTGTGTGTGTGTGTGTGTGTGTGTGTGTGTGTGTGTGTGTGTGTGTCCAGATGCACAGCGAGCCCTGGAGCTGCTGCAGCAGTACCGGGCCAAACTAGGCCAGAGGGAGCAGAACCAGAACAGGAGCAAACAGGTACGGACGGAGGAGGACCAGCAGCTGCAGCAGTCTTTAGACAGAGTCATCACCGTCTTCCAGAGCCAACTATTCAACGCTCTGCTCGGTAAGAATATCGGCCTGTCTGCTAGACCCTATTTACACCTGGTATAAAATGTGATCTGATCCACACACAGTTTGTGTTTCCCTGGTCACTTACCTTTATAGGAAATGAATGGACTTCTTGGTGACTTGTATTTCGCTCTCAGTGTGAACGTGCCTCTGAAATGCTGGTTGTTTTTCAGCTACCTTCTGCGCTGATGCTGAATAAATCTGAAGTCAACTTAAATGACACCTATACTTCCTTGATTTTATGTATTTGCTGTTATAACAGGATGTTTGGGCAGAACATAGTGTGGAGAGGGGTTATTCAAAATTGCAAACCTTTGTGAAGTTTTATTAGAAGAAGTTTTTTATGCTTGGTGCAGCATGAGGTCATCAACATTTAACATACATTGTTTTCCAGGAAATAGAAGCAATAGAAGTTCATGTCATAGGGACTAAGTATAATATTTTATTTGCATGTGCTTCCCCATTTCAGTGTCTTGCAATAGGTCACATTTTAAATGATCAAAGATCGTGGTATTGAAATTGGCAAAAAATTGCCGAGGTAATTCCCACTGAATCAGTTGGCTTTTTGGGTGTAACTGTTGACGTTTGCCTTGGCCCTGTGGGTGTGTGCTGCAGAGCAGAGCTGCAGCTTTGAATGTAAAGCATAACAGAAAGCTGTGGCCCATGACTGCCATCATGATTTTACATCTTACATCTTTTGCATCTTCCTACTTATATCGAAAGCCGTTATCCCTGTGAATTAAAACCTCTGGCATACTGATGTTGACCTCATAAACAATTGTCTTGCCATATTACAGCTCTTATATTTTACAAAACCGGTTTTCACTTGTCTTTTCAAATGCGAGCCATTTGTCATTGTATCTCATAGCTGAGAAAATGTGAAATCTGAAACTCTTCCCGTTTTTGCCTAGTTTATATATATATTTTTATAATCAATGAAACCTCTGACTCCCTACCTTAAGGAGCTCCTAAAATAGTTACACTATAATATGGAGAGGCACAATGGAAGGAAATGTAGTTGTGGGCACAAGCTTGAAAGGAAATTGAGGAGTTGACAACACCTTTCATGTATTATTTTTATGTTAATTTATTTATTTTTTCAATATTTATTTAACCAGGCAATTAACGGCACATTTAATATACTTTCCTTATTTAAAAATGATGTGGTACTACAAGCTTTGATTTGGCACTTTTTCGGCTGTAAGAGCTTAACGAGGCCTGCTGTGCTTCGGCCCTGCATGGGAGGTGATGCTAAGTCCAGTTCCAGGAACTTTTAGGTAGATCTTGCAGGGCTGTTGATCTTCATTGGTCCAGCAAGCAAGCAACAAGTTTCAAAACATATAGATGTGTTACTGGAAACACAGAGCTCTTTGTTTGTAGGAAGAAAGCATGAAGTTTGAAAAATTGCAAGTATGAATTCCTCTCATCAGTTAACAGTTTGTCTGTGTGAACTAGTTTGTTCTGCTTTTGGTAAATTGTCATTTATGGCACGGCCTGAACTGTGTGTGTGTGTGTGTGTATGTGTGTGTGTGTGTGTGTGTGTGATGATAAACAGGTTTGTAGTTCCTGGTTCTACCTGCTTATCTGCCACACCCACATGTTTAGTTCTCTCTGCTCCTTACTCTGTTTTGAGTATATGTGTGTGTGTGTGTGTGTGTGTGTGTGTGTGCTTATGTGTGTGTGTAATTGTGTGTGTGCGTGCTTTTCACTTAATATGAATTGATTTTTTTTTTTTTGCTTCCTCCCTGTCTGATACACTATTCTGAGTTTTAAGCCAGCCAATTCAAGTTTTCTTATTCTGTGACCCGTGCTAATGGTTTTATGATCATTTAGACAGTTTTATGATATGACTAGTGCAAATATCACACACAGATACACATGTACGTGCGCGCACACTCATATGCTCTTGAAATTGTACTTTTTTTGTGTTCCTCTTATGTTCAATTGGGCATTTTGTGTTTTGTTCTTTTGTTGCTTTGCTGTTTTTTTGTAATGAACTTGCATTATAATTTTTTTAAATCTTGTAACATGTTTGTCTACATGTGGGTTTGCAGTATGTTTCTGCATGTGTGCTTGTGTGTGTGCATTACTGTAATGTGCATCTCCCACTCCCCATGCCTGGTATATGATTAGATTTTGTAGATTGTAGATTATAGACCATTGATTCTTAGGTGTCCAAGGTTTTCTTAATCTGCAGGGAGGGAAATGACAATAAAACTGAACTATTCCAGTGTGGGAGCCACTGCCCTTCAAAACTCTAGGAGCAGTAACATCATGCTGCCACTAGAGGGCAGCAGAAGATCAGCTGGAATTCTTACTGGTCTAGGTGATAGACTAGCATAGACTAGAATAGAATAGAATAGAATGGAGTATTATTTGATATGACTTATAGAAGACAAGATGTTTGTGCTGGCTGAGTGAAAGAAGGATTCAAGGAGTAAAGGATTCAAGGAATAAAGGATTCAAGGCAGACCTTACCTGTCATCGTGCTGAGTTAGCTGTTTTGATTTTGGTTGAGAGGTTCAAGTTAGAGAGAGAGACTGTCTGCTGTGTTTCCTGTGGTCTCTCTCCCAAACAGATGTCAAACTAGGAAAAACAACCTTTCTGTGGCACATTTCTTTTTTCTTTCCTTATATTACAACTTAAATCACAGTGATTAGAAAGACAGCAGAAGTTTTCTGTGTAGTGAAGACGTTTGTTATTTGGAGAAAACATTTCCTTGGTGTGATATTCTGTTCATTCATTTATTAATTCACTCATCAGCTCTTTCACTCATTCATTGTGTCTCTAATCTCTCCCTTCTTCCTCCTCTCCTCCTCTTAGACATCCAGGAGTACTATGAGCTGACGATCCAACAGGACAGCCATTGTTCTGCAGATCAGCCTGATGGTCCATGGGAGCCTCCTGCCTCCTGTAGCCAGCCAGCAGAGCTCTCAGCCCAGTCTCAGCCTGCTGCTGGCCCCCTTCACAGCCCGTCCACTGGAGGACCAGCCCAGCCTGCACCCCTAGTCCCCAAACCCAAATCAGTCAAGTCTCGTGCCCCGCCTCCACCGTCCAGTTCACCTCAGTCTGAGCCGGCCAAAGTCAAGTACCGCGCCCCTCTTCCCCCCGACCAGACTGGAGCCTCTGCATTGCTGAAAGCAGGAACTTCCAAGCCGTCCTCTCCCTCCGTTCCCACCTCGACTGGAGTCATAGCGAATGGAGTCGAATCCCCTACCTCCTCTTCTTCCATCAAAACGCCTCCTGGAGTAACACTCAATGGACCGTGTGCTGCTGCCGCTGCCACCACTGCTTCTCCTGGAGCCTCCACCAGCCCCCAAAGTGACTCCCTCAACCTCAGGACCATCTCAACCCTCGTCTCCAGCACCATTCAAGGTCTCGTGTCTCCGTCCAGCCCAGACAAACCCCTCCCTACCAGCACCCCTCCTAGCACCAGCCCAGGTTCAGGCAGAGTCTCTAATGCTACCAGCATCTCTAGCCAGGACCCAGGCAGAGTCACCCACAGCCTCAGCCCGACCAGCCCCAACCCGGCTAAATTCACCTTTGACAGCCGAAGTCCCACAGTAGCCCCGGGGCCGCCAGCTAAAGCACCTCGCCTGAGGTACGTCCAGCAAGGTGCTTTGTCCAACACTTGGAAGCATAAGCTGACATTTTATTTGTCAGTAAAGGATGTTTTGGTACACTAGAAAGTTGGACTTTAAGCGGTAATCAGTCAAATCCTTGTAGTTAATGAAGTTTGAGTTTCTGTAGGTGGCGCTCTTTCTTTGTCTGTTCAGCCATGGGGGCTTTCACTGCTCATGCGCACCATCCAATTCTTCTTTTTTTTATTGCAAACAAACCTCTGTTGCTGCTGTTGGAAACCTAAAACACATCACTTCCTGTGTACAAAAGAAGATTTCCCTGGGAACACCTACCAGACACTAGCTTTTTAGAACAGCAGATGTAGAAGCTTTCTTACGATTGGCATTTATATGTATGAAAATCCATGAATTATTACTTCAAACTGGAAACATGGAATTATAGTTCCAGCTATAATCTGTCATGATGTGTATTTGGATGTCTCTTGCTCAGTGACACATATTAAAATAGATATATCAAAAAATCAGCTATCAGAGTTCAGCTCCGGTGAATTCACCCTCTTTCCTGTAATCTCTGCCCTCAGTCCAATGAGCCCCGGGCCAACCAAAGTCACCTCCACCAGCCCTACCCAAGGTCCAGCTATCTTCAGGGCTGCCTCAGTCCCCTGGCCCAGCACAGTGACTCCCAACAACAAGGTAAGACATCGTTGGTTGTTGTTCTGTTTGGGTACCTGAGGAAACCTGCAGAAATCTTTGTACATTTAACTTAATAGCAGAGTTAAAGATTTCCTCCTATTGGGAGGCGGCTTGGTCAAATATCTCACTGCTGCTGGGCGATAGCCATGTTGCTCCAAAACGCCAGCTTTTCAGAAAATGAGAAAAATCTTTCAGTTGCATGTTTTTTTGAAATTAAGACTATGTTTATGGTTTCTAAGATCATTACATTTATTTAGCGGAGGAGCGTGAAAAAAAAAAAGAAGTTGAATGTTGTCACACAGTGTGTTTTGTCATTTGAGCTTTCGGACAGGGAGTTTACTCACTTGGCTGTGACTGTGTGAAGATGTGATATGTTGCATTTCTTTAAACCAGTGATACACAGGGCAACTGCTTTAATTTCAACATGGAGTGTGGAGTGTGTGTGGAGTGTTGATCAACTATGTTGCTCAGAAACATCACCTCGCACATCACCATCCTTACACTGAAGTGGTTTTGTTATGGGGCAGACATAGTTGCACCAGTGAAAATCAGTTTATCTGATATTGCTGGTAGGTGTAGAGAACAGAATAATCTAGATGGACAGACTGCTTGAACACTGAAAATAGTCGGAATGTTTTTATGTGGTTTGGGCTGCTTGACCTCTAGCTTATATTATACTGTTTTTTGTCTGTTGGGGATGGCACATTCCTTTGAGCTTTGTGTTTCCTCACTTTGCTTTATACTAGAGTTGTTTTTGATATGGCTCATTCTCTACATTTATCTGAGTGGCAAAAGTCTATTTGTAACAAGATCATGAAACTTGAATGTTCTTGCTAATACCTGACACTTTCATGTGATGCCCAGATGGTTCCTTACGCTGAATTTAAAAATCATGGGCGAAGTGGGATGCACAAATTAGTACCCATTCATGACAGCGTGGAACAACATCACTAATGGAGTTAAACTGCAGTAATGACAGTAAAGGTTAATTTGCAACAGGTGTCCACTGTTCAAAGACTAAATCAAATCAAATGTGTTGAGAAAGCATTTTAAACAGAGGTGTCACAAATACATTTAACATGTTATCTATTTCTGGACTGAATGGTTTTATGTCCTGGGTGATGAGCTTTAGCAGCTGATGAGGGGGAAATTGAGGTCTGTGAAACAATGATGGAGAGGAAGCTTGTTCAATACCACTGACAGCGGTAAGGTTTCTGTTGAGTTGAGTGTCAGGAGAGAACCGACAATGACTGCAGGGCCAGAGGGGCAGAGCAGCAAAGAAGTGGAGCAGGACAGGACCGGCGACAAATGTGAAACCTTGTGCTTGTGTGTATGTGCGTGTGTATGTATTTGTGTGTGAATCTGGGTGACAGTAGGCAGGAGACATGGGTTCGGCTTCTTGGCTTGAGGCTAGCTCACGGTTTTGTTTCTCCCTCCAAGTTTTCCGGTCATGTTCTGCATCCCGAAAAAGCAGCGATTGAAATCCCATCTCTCTGTAAGGCTTCAGGCTGCATATGGAGCTCTAAGTTAGCCAGGGCCAACAGTCCAAGTGAAAAGTGGAGCATCCATTGCTATACTGCTGTTACTGTTCGCTCACTCTCTAACCCACCCCACTCCAGCCAGACAGAGAGACTGACCTGATAAAACAGTGGAGTGGAGTGTGTGTCAGTGTGTATATATGTCTGCATTTGTCTGTGTGCATTTGTGCATGTATTATATGCAAGTGTGCATATGTCTGTGTACGTTTCTGTGCATGCACGTGAGCGTTTGTCTGTGCATCCATGTGCATGCATTTGCGCTCCTGTCTCTGCATGTTTGCATGATGTTTCGCTTGTGTGTGTATATATTCTGAGCCATGCACCGTTTGAGGTCAGAACGCGGCTACCAGCTGCCGTGAAGTGAAGACAACAGCTGGAGGAAGGAGTAGAGGGGGGCACACCGGGACAGCTGCCATGTCTCAGAGTTGGTCTCCGTTTTAGCGGAGACGTGCACTCTGGCTGCTCTGGTGCAGGACAGGTGGAGGCGACATGAGAAAGGGAGGAAGAAGGGAGGAGAGAGAGATTGAGGGATGAAGGAAGAGGAGGAGGAGGAAGAGGAGGAGAGGGACAGACGGTAGAAGGATGTCGCCAACGCAAATGAGCTGCTGAGCGGTGGAGCGGGAAAGTTCCTGCTGGGGAATGTTGCGGTGAAAGTTTCCGGTCGGACCGGTGAGGATGGACTGCATCTGTATCCTCACTACCAAGGTGAGACGGACCGAGGAAACAGGCAGGACAGAACGGAAAAGTGCAGAGCAGAGCAGAGGACAAGACAACAAAATAGGCAACCAGTCTCAGATACAATGTCCTAAATGTAAATATGGTGTAGTCAACGTGCCCCTAATGAGGGGGTTGATTCATTCCAGTTGCTTCCTTTCAATTTTGTTGCTTTAGCTGTCAGCTTGTGTTAAGCCTTGAGTGTGCTATTAATGGCCAGATGTACTCATATAACCCATGTTTCACAGAGTAATGAGTCTAATTAAACCTGTTCATTGTAACTGCCGTTTTTAATGGAAAAGGGAGTGAGCCCTGCAATTCTTGGGGGTCATTATAGATTTTAGTGACTGACAGAAAACTAAGCAATCACACCTGGTTATCATTCCCTGTGTCAAGTGGGGACAGGTGACTGTCTGTTTTGCTGTACTTTGTGAATGAACAGACTATAAGCTAGTAGCTTATAGGAGCAGGCAGCTGTGGTTGGTTTGTGTTAGTGAAGCTGCTGTAGTGGCATTGCTCGGCTGTTGCTCAGCTGTTGGTCAGGCAACATGTGACACCCGGAGAGACAGAAAACTGGGTTGATAGGACACACACTTCAAAAGGCTGGCTGACTGGCTGGTTACAGTAGCTGACTGATTTAATGGGTGACTGACTGGCTGCACGACTGGTCTCATGGTGGGAATCAATACTTGAACATGCTGTCAGAGTTATATATATGTACATATAGTACAGTATATGCACGTGTGCACGCGCACACACACACACTCACACACATACATACGCACACACAAACCCATTGCCCATTTTTAGGACAAGTGAACTGAATCAGTATCCTGGCTGAAGTGCTATGTAGAAATCAACAGAAAGCAAATGCTGCCACTACCTGCTTTTTAAAGAGCAATGCAAGCTGTTAAATTTGCTTAATAATTGAATTGTTTCTATTTTCTAATGTTTAAAAAATAAAGCAGCAAATTTTAAGAGCTTAATTTAACCACATACACTTGTGTGCTGTCTCATTATTCTGTCTTGTCATGTTGACAGAATCTTTGCACAGCTGTCTGATGAATTTCACGGGTTTTATACGCTCAAATATGCTTGTATGACTCTCTTGAACTTGTTTATTTTACAGAGTCTGTCAACATTAAAACTTGTGTCAGTGACAATGAAGACTGGGAATTAAAAGTTGAATCGTAGTATTGAACAGCAGAGTCTGATTCAGCTGAGGGGACAGGCCTTCTGTGTGTTCGCTGAAGTCTGCAGGCTTGGCAGGCAGCGTCATCTGGCTCTGTAACAGTTCACAAGAGTCCGGTAATTTACTGATCTATTGACCTCTTCTCTTTGTGTCTCTCTCACCTGGGAAGTCAAAGGTCAGGGTCAGCCACAGATCAGCACCCATAAAACTAGTTGGCTTTCAGTGTTGTGCTCAAAGGCACTTCAGCAGGTCAAATGCTTGCTATCATGGGGGCTTGAACCCGGTTTGTCTGGTTGAAGCACTGATTCTCTAACCATTATCAGGGCTCCGGTAGGTAGCATTGTTGTCACACGTCTAATTCAGGAGATAACTTTTGAGGAATTAGCTGAATTAGGAGCATGACCTTCTGCGCCCTGCTGGCAGACGCAGGCCTCGTGAGTTTGAGACTGGAGAGAGAATCACTTTGACAGTCTCTGCTAGCATGAATAATTCTATCATCTAGCTCGAACTCCTACCCAAAATGTCTGAGCAAGGCCCGACTGTTGCCAAAGAAGCCCTAGAAATAAGGTGGGTTTTAATTTATGATGAGGGGATCTGGTGAATGAGAGGAAGTGTGGAAGTGTGGGAGGAATGACACACTCACACATACACACACACTTAACTAAATGCAGAACCAGACAGACAGAGGGGCTGCCAACAGACTAAGGATTTCATCTCCCATTTAACTGGTTAATCTGGTCTATCTCATTAAACTAATGGATTAATAAACAGAGGGTGTGTTCTGAGGTCAGGCAGCAAGATCACTGCTGGATTATTTGACACTTTCTCACACACCCTGCTTAAAGCTTTTGTTCCTCTCTGACTGCTTTTATGTGTTTTTTGGAGAGACATGACTGTAATTGGACAGAGCAAAAACACACTGTTGGATGGAGACCAAGCGATGTGAGGTGTGTAATGTCAGTTATGGGACATGAATATTGCGAGTTGAAAGCATGTGTGCATCAATTTGTGTTTTGGCGAGGGAAAGGGAAATCCTATTTAAATGTGTATAAGGAAATTCATCTGAACGCTGGCTTAAAGTGAACTCCAGCCAATCACAACTAGACACAATCTGGATACGAGGCGCATGTGAATGCCTGGTGTCAAAGGGGCCATCTTTCCCTGTTTCTATCTGTCTGTCTATCTTCTGTCTGTGTATCTATCTGTCTGTATAGCCTCTATCTCTGCACTCTTTAGAGCCATGCCTGTGTGGATCAGTTTTCCCTTTCCATTTCTCTTTATTCTTCTCTCTATCTCTGTCCAATCCTCTTTTTCCTCTCCTATCCTGTCTTAAGTCCCACTGTGGTTTTCTCAGTGGGTGATTGTTGTGGTTTTAGTTGCTGCCCTCCCGTGCTCCAAGAGAGCAAGAGTCTCTCATAAGAGGCTTACCTTAGGCTGCTAATAGACTTTACAGAGGTGGAGCTATTTTAGGACAGACAAAGAGAGAGAGATATGCAGAGAGAAAGGAATAACAGAGAGAAAGAGACACAGGAAGACACAAAGAGTGTGAGCGAGTACTTGAGTTATTAGTGGGTTTTTTATTTTATTTTATTTTTTTATTTCAGTCATCTATTGTCCAAAAACTCAGAACTACTTCCACCAATCCATCCATCTGTCCAGCAGTCCAGCCGGCCTTGTGATGGAATGGTGAGGCAGGCTAAAAACTGGACAAATTAATCAGAGGAGGAGAAGAAGAGAGGCGAAGGAGAAGGGGAGAGGGAGATACTGACTCAGTAGAGCGCAGGTAGCCTAAACAGAGTCAAAAAACCTCCCAAGCAGTTGTAGGATTATCGAGCGCAGAGTTACGCCTCTGCAGCAGGGCCAACACAGTGAGCCAGGGCTGCCGTCACCGCGTAGCGCTGCCTTCAAAAGACCCACGCTGAAGCTGCCACCTCCTCTCAGCTCTGGAGGATCCACGACGGCTGCGGAGGATTGCACTAAGTCAGATCTGTAGGCGTGAGGATAGCCCTGTTTGTGGAAGGGCAGACACCTACTGGCCCGGCGCTCAGGCTGCAGGTGAAGATGGAGCATCACAGCTCTGCAGCCTCAAATAATGTAACGTATCTCTGGTGCTTCTTCTGTCTCTGCCTGCCTGTCTCTGAATCTCTGCCACACCTGTCTGCTGCATGTGTGTGTGTGTGTTTGTGTATATTTGGACACAAGTCAAGTAATTCAAATGAAGTGTTCAGTAGCTATTTTGTTGATCAAATTATTAAGCTAAAGCACTGGTCTTTTTGGTCTTTTCTGTCAGTATTAATGTATAATCAGTATTTAATATATTTTAGTG
>OMKZ01027091.1:0-13048 GCA_900302535.1 Neoniphon sammara
CTCCCCCTCCCACACACACACACACACACACACCCACTACCCCACCACCAAAAAAACAAAAAACAGCAGATGATGGCCTTTGAAAATGCTTTTTTTGTTGCATTTAATTCTGATAGCGGGTTTGGGTGATCATCAAGCAGAACCATATGTGAATTTGTCAACAAACACAAGCTCTAATCAAGTCCTTTTACAGTCAATGAAACTTTCTCTTTGGGATTATTTCTCCTCCCTCTCAATCTGTTTTCACCGCACACTAGCTAGCTTAGCTCTACCTGAACTTGCACAGCTTTAGTCTTTTGACTAATAGGGCCTTGTAGAAAAGTGACTTGTATTTGGTCTATTTGCATGTCAGAATCTGAGGAGAAAATCAATGATGCTAATTAGAGCGTTCCAGAGGCAGACTTTGCTGTGTGCTGATTATTCTGAACTAAGTGCCAGGGGATTAGGGTGGACTTGCCTCACAGACTCAGGAGGCAGAGCGCCTATTAATTAGAGAACTGCATGCATGTGTGTGTATGTATGTGTGTGTGGGTGTGGGTGTGGGTGTACATATCAGTATGCTGCTTCTGCTTTTCTTTGTTTGAGAGAGTCGACCTAGTAAGCCCTGCACTGTACACTGCACACACACACACACACACACACACACACACACGCACGCACACACACTGACTCCTGCTTTATGTTGATGCATTACAAACACTTACCTGCCAGAAACAGCGGGGTCAAGCGGATAGGCCTCCAAAGTGTTGCTGAGGGGGGAGAGACATGTTTACATATGTGATTATCGCTTTGACCTCTGATCCCGAGCGGGGCCATTTGTAATACAAACAGAGGAGGCACCCCGCAGCTTCGGTGGCGCTTGGCGACGCACCTTTTGGAGTTAAAAAAAAAGGGCCACTCGCCGTGCCTCTCCAAGTGCCTCACCACTTCTGAGGTCACATGTTTCCCATTGAGAACAGTTTACTTCCATCGAGACATATTTCCGTAAGCCTTTGATTCAAACCAGAGACAAAAGACGCTCTCTCCCTCTCTCTCTCTCTCTCTCTCTCTCTCTCTCTCTCTCTCGCTCGCTCTCGTCTGTTCCCCTTTCTCAAAACCCTTCATCCTGAAATGATCTGAGCCAGCAGGAATTTCTGGTGCTTTTTTCGGTCTGGCACGTCCGCAGTCCTCCAAAAGGTGTATTGAAGGTTATTTTACACTTCATTATAACTAATGGACCCCGAAAGCATGAAATGTGGGACGGTGCAAGACTGGGAATGAGAGGAGGCATGTTCGATTCACAGACCAGGTCGGGTTTACATATTTTTCCCGCTCGCTCAAAACCAGGCTGCTTTTAAACAAGGCTTGGATTTCACAGGCCGCTTCGCCCAGCCATCTGTCTGTCCGTTTGAATTAGACAAGCCCTAATCATCTGAAAGTTTGACAAATTTGATAATGTCTCCATGTTCAGATGTATTGTCACAGGCCCTGCACTTCAAACGTATCTTTTTCATCCTGGCTGGTCAGTGCTGTTCGCTCTTTATTGTCTGCTCTAATTGTCACCACACTGAAAACAAGAGACCGCGGTGCTGCGCTGAGTTATAAAGATGAATATCCTCGATGTTAAGCGATACAAAAATGTCCAAATCTGCAGCTGTGCAACAGGGAGTATTCTTTATCATAATCTGTTAAGGTGTTTGATGATAAGCAGGTCTTTTGTTTGCTTTTGAGATAAAAATAAATCATATTTTTGTTGTAGACAGGATTTAATGCAAATCAGGAGATTGTGCTGAAGGTCACGTGCAAAAAAACAGTTCCCAGGTTTAATTGCAGGGATCACTTCACATGCAATGGTTAGTGCATTTGTTGTTTGTCTTTAACCCAGCTAGTCAATAGCTGCAGTGTTTGGAAATGAGTCTGAGTAATCCAAGTCCAGTCAGCAGCTGCCCCAGAGAAGTGTATTGTGCATGGAGAAATTCTTTGCATGCAAATTGCTCTGAATCTCCTCTGCTATTGTTCCCATTTACTCTTCATGCATTTAAATATCCATATTTGGCTCCAGTGGAAAAAAATGTTGGTATTTTTAGTGCATCAACGGTTATTCAAATTGCAGTGTGCCTGGAAAAACAGTCCAAGTCCGGTGTAAGGTGAAGATGGAATTAAGTGCATGAAATGTATGAGCTTGCAGAATGCAAATCACTGAATCAAATGAGAGCAAATCTTTGCCCGAGCCAAAATTAATTTGTTTCACCTCTCAATTCTGGACAGGCCACCAGCCCCTCTGAGCCAGCATGCATGTGAGGATACATGTGTTACATGAAATAAAGTAAAGCTCCTTGTATGTTGTAAGCATGCTACATCAGCAAATCATGCTTTGATCTGCACAAATTTGTCATTTAAAAAGGTATGCATTTGCTTCTTACATGTAATATCATCATGATATTGATTGATTTAGAAGTTAAAACAGAATTACCCAGATTTAGAATAAATAGAATATCTGATCAGTGTCTGCAGCCCTTCAGAGGTACAAACTGCCTTGTAAGCCAGCGGTGGGAGTGATCCATACAGGATGAGCTTGGTACAGTAGAGCTTCCCTGCAGTGCCGCAACTTTGAGTGAGACTTGACTGAGCTGTTTTCAGTGGTCTGGGGATTTTCGCAGGCAGAGCGAGATGCGATTTGATGTGCCGGTGCAGCCGCGCCCTGCAGCGAGGTGGCAAAGCTGCAGGGAATCACTTCAGACCTCTAATGACACCCCGTGAGAAGCAAGCGCGTCTGCACCACACAGAGGCAGCAGGCGATGGAAAGAAATGAACAAAGTTTACATGTTAATGAAACAGAAGAGCTTGGATTGTATTGAACATCAGGAAAAAAAACACTTCAGCTGATTTCATTCCTCACACTTATTTGTTTCTTGAAACAATCTGCAACAGTTAATTCAGAGAACAGCTACTAATAGTAGTTGGATTTTATCTTATTTATTTATTTTTAATATGTCATGTCGTATTTACACAGTCTATCATGTGTATTTGAAAAACACGTGATAAAAAACGAGAGGAGAAGTTAGATGGAAATATAACACGTGTTCAGTGTAAAACTGTAAATAAGACATAAGACAGCTTCAGAGTTGCTGTGAGGTTTATTTTTTCACTTTGATGGAGCTAGGCTAATGACTCCTATAGACTTCAAGTCTTTATGCTAAGCTAATACGAAATACTAACCATAGGAACTGAACCAGTGGACGTACAGAAGTGAAAATGGTATCATGTCTAGTCTGAGGAAGTCAGAAAAAGGGGATTTTGCCTAAAACCTTTCCTTTAAGAAAAAGTATTCCTTTAAGAAAAAAAAAGTGATCAAATAGGAACGTTCTGCTAGCTGACAAACACGCAGGATGCTGAGTTGCACAGAGTTTGCAGTTTCACATTGGACCAGGAGGTTTAGTCATGGCCGTTCCTGCATTGTTGAAAAACTATGAGGGAAGCACCTTTCCCTTATGACCAACATTCAGTTTGTCTTCCTTTTATTTCACTTCCCTGTCTCAAGGAATTCCCTCAGGCCCTTTTCAGCCCCTCTCTGATTTAAACAAGTTCACATGTTACGGGTGAAAAATAGCTAAAATATGTCCGCACTGTATATCAGCTTTTCTCCTGAGGGTCAAGCCTTTTCCAGTTTACTGATAATCAAGATATTTTATGGTGATACATGCCTTTGGACACATTGGATCCATCTCCCAGACAGTCGTGGACCTTGGGAGCCTTTGCTATTCTCCCTATCAGTAAAAAGAATTAGACAGTAATTTTGGGGGAGGTTTGGTGCATATTACACCTAATCGAATTACATCTGCAATCCCTTTAGGCGTCCCCCCATTTAAACATTAGGCAATACTACTTCTGTCACGTTCGGAGGCCCTCCCTCGGCGGACAGGAGGACGCTTATTCAATAAAGCCCTTATTAAAGACACAGAACTTGCACACCCGTAATTGTTTTCACCCTGCTTTAATAAAAGAGGTTATTAAAGAGGAAAATAAACATCTCTGAGCTGGCGGCTTCTCGGGAGAGACTTGCCCATGTTTGCATTTCGCCAAGATGGTGGAGATTACCTGGGAGGACCCTTTTTTTTTCCTCTGAAAGCCTAGAGACAGTATTCCAATTACGGAAAACACACGGGAGGAAGGGGAGCTGGAAGAAAAATGTGACCATTTACAAAGGGCTGCATTATTAAGTCCACCTTGTGACGGAGCGTAATTTCTTATAGGCCATGTGTGAGTGGAAGATAATGTAAAGATTACAGCATTTTCCCATAGAGCAGCACTTCCTGTGTCGGCGTTCTTCGTGCAGCGTGGCGTTGTCGTGACATTGACACCATGTCGAGCCGTCGCTGCAGCTCTCAGCGTGGATGGTCATGTGGTAGCGCTATTTCCTGCCTTTGGCGACTTATTCTTTGTTCTGTGTGAATGGAGAATAAGCCTGGGACCTGAGCTGGACCGACATGAGTGTAAACAACAGCCGAGGAAGTCCATTAGCTCTCCTAAAGCTCACAGGCCATTCCCAGGCCTGAGCTACAGTAGAGGAGATCATTAATATACAACAGCAGAGTCGCATCCCAGAGGAGACAAAGTCAACGCAGACCATAACCTCTCTGCCAAGCCTAACACACTGTGTGTGTGTGTGTGTGTGTGTGTGTGTGTGTGTGTGTGTGTGTGTGTCAGGGAGGTCAGGAGGCAGGGCAGAGGTCACAGTGTGTCTCTCATCAAAAGATGAAGGTAGGGAAAACAAACAGGGAGAGAGAAAAATGAGGAAGGGACCCAGAAAACATCAGCGCATGGAGGGAGGAATAATAGTTTTTTCTTGATGTTTATTTGAACATGGAGCAGAAGAGAGGCGGGTCACTGTGGGATTTAAGACGGGGAGTAATGAAGCCAAGATGGAGTCAAAGCCCCCCAGAGCCAGCCCTGACCAATTTGGTGCCCTGGGTGAGATTTTAGCCGGTGGCCCGTGCATCGCAGCCGATTCCACCACCGGTCACTGTGTGGATCCCGATGTGTCTCCTCACCTCGCATCTCATACGCAATTACTAATATAAAGAATGACCTACTGATATTTCACAATGGATTTCACCAAAGTCAAACCTCATTAAAAGACAAATCAGTCCAGCAGACTAGATGAGCGGGGCAGGCAACCGAGAATATGTTAAAAAAATAAACATTACAGTGGGCAGACTGTAAACTACATGTGTGTGAGCCAAACCGTGCAGTGGCAGCTATGACAGTAGAGGTCTGTGTCATGGTCATGAAAACAACTCACCAGTGTCTTAATCCAGCAGCAGCCATGTGACTCCATATCAATCCAATCAATCCAAAAAAAAAAAGGGCGATGTAATCCAGATTGTGTATCCAGATGAGGTGGCATAATGTCCAAAGTCCAAAGACTCCAACATGAACAAACTAACCAAATGGGAACTTGACAGGGCGAACACCACGCCAACCATCGGTCCTGATGATGTCACATCACCTCTTCATTTTAATGCTGCTTAAACTGATTGGGGTCCCAGCTAAGGGGGTTTCCACACAGTCAACAACACACAAACATGCCACAGTCCTCCTGCTGGTGCTGTTTGTGTCGTACAGCTGGAAACCACCTGATGTTGGGCGGCTCGACTTTTTGCTTTTTGCTGCAATCATATTATAACATTTTCCCCCCTTTCCCTGATTTGGTGCGCCCCCTAGGAGCAGATGTGCCCCAAGCAGTCGCCTATGTGACCCATGCCATACAGGCCCTGAAGGCCCCCTGCTGAGTCAGGTCACTTTGTCTCAGCGAAGCCACCCGAACTGAAGAGCGAGGATGGTATTTGTCTGTTTACTCTGATGGGGAGAGACAGCCTGTCAAAACACAGTTGGCATCAGGATTGTCGGGTTTGCAGTTTTGATTAATAGCATTAGTCTATCTCTCAGTGTAAAATCTCCCAGGCGGGTTGCTCACATATCAGGAGATTAATTCCAAAACGAGCTGTGCACCATTTACAAAAATTGACAGTTTTGCATAATGTGTAATAACAAAAAATTCAAGCAACTTTTTAGAGGATAGTGGGGAACGCCAGTGCTTAAATTAACCCAATTAGGACAGATCATCTAATTTTATATAATGAATAAAAACTTCAAGTATTTTTTTTTCAAAATGAATTTGTGGAAATAAGTGTTGGAAATAAATCATCGCAGTACTATGGATGGCATGACAAATAAGGCTAGTTTGCATAGTGTTGTATTGAGCCTCTTTCCAGCCAGCTCCTCTTGTTTTCCCGTCACTCTCGTTCAGCCCAGCTCTCAGACTACCACTTAAAATGCATTGCTAATTTTGCTATCCAGCATTACATTTCACCTTCACCACCTTGTGCCTCAGATTGATGGCTGGAAACAAACCTCTTATTAATCCGGCACTGGACTGCCGAGGCTTAGCGGTTCATTTGTATACCAGCGTGTTTCCTATTCTGTTCAACGTACACTTGGTCCCATCAAAGCCAAACATGCGCTCACCCTTCGCTCGATACTCATCTCATGTTTTGATCCCGGGGAGAATGCATTATTTATTAGATGTTATGGGCTCCATTGCGAACTTTAAGTGGCAGTGTGTTGTATTTGCTTAATGAATAGGGTTGGAGGAGATCAAAGCGGAAAATTTGACAGATGAAGGGGAGGGGGAGACAGAGAGATTTGGCTTGTCTCACTTAATTGCTGTCTGGCGAGAGGAAATCTCATCAAGTCAGAGTTTGAAGAGTGCATGCTTAGCTTCAAATGTGGTCTTGGAGTGTTTGTTATTTTTTTGAATTGTCTTAATTTGGTTAAGGCAGATTAATATGCCTCTCCAGGGCTGCTCTCACTTCACACTTCAAATACAGCCACTTGGGCAGGGATGAGGACCGTGTGGACTCTACAAGGTTTAGTCAGGAAGTCATTTTTAAAATATGTTGCTCAAACATAAATGCCAAAAAATAATTCTGTAAACCCTTACCCAACCATAATCCTAAACTTAACCATGTCATCATATCTTGATCAGAACTCCTCACAAATCCAATTTACAGAGTTAAAGGTAAGTAATTTATTAATAACTGAGTTAGATGGTAACTGAGTCAAGTAATTGATTACTTTTTTGATCAAGCAAGTGAAAGAAAACAGACAGGTCTCTGACACAGCTTATCACAGCCTGTAATGGACAGAAATACAAATAAACAGACCAAAATACAAACATACAAACACAAGTCATATTATATAATAACATTATATTTCTGATAAAGTAAAATACATGTGTCAGCACCACCACTACTAACAACAAATTTATTTATTTATTTATTTGTAAAGCATTAAAACACTCTTTTACACAATATTTTACATACAATAAAACAAAAAGGTGATGTACAAAGTGCCTGCAATTAAATAAAGTTTGATAAAATGTGTGGAAAATGAAAACAAGGCAAAAGAAAAGAATATGCACAGAAACACAACATCATTATTTTCATTATAAATGCATTAACTGAACACCCAGAACACCGACCTGCACCCACACCACCAACACTCCATAATCAACACCATCACACCCATCGCAGCCACAGTACAGTCAGGGCTAGCTAATTAGCAGAAAAAAAATATTATTATCATGCAAACTAGTGTAATAATGATGCTGATTTGCAATTTTTTTAATTTTTTGGTTCCATAACAAAATGTGTTGCTGGTGGTTTCTCGCTCGTAGCACCATCCTCCATCACTGAAAATGCCAGGAGGAGGGAGGTGTGATATGAGTAGTAAGTGAGTCCGTGGTATTGATCCATAACTCTCTTAACCATTTTGTGTTATGGGATAGATAACTTTATAGAAAAAATGAAACTCCTGAAAATTAAGATGTGATGGTAACTTGACTCACAGTGTTATGGGACAGAAAATCTTACATCATGTACCATTAACTGTTCCAATTTAGATTAAGTTTTTTTAACATCTAAAGCAAACTTTCTTATCAAATCTTAAAATACACGATGATAACGAAGTACCAAATGAGCGTCCAACACTAACAGAAACCATGACATCATCACAAGAAACATTCAGCAGCAGAAAAAAAGTTTTCCTCAGACTTGGTGGAGGATGCCATAGCACCCGTGTAGCTAGCTTGCTAGCTGGCCGCTCCTCTTCCCTCTCTCCACAGATCATTAGCAGCCGAGCTCCTGCCCTTTGAAGTCTGTGAGGTCTGCGATGTCTGTCACAGCCATGCAAATCCAGGGGACAACCCCAGCCACCTGTTCTCCAAAACATCTGTCCACGGGCTGAGGCTTTACTCCGACATCGCTCAGCTGCCTCACTTAGCTCTGATCCTCAAAGGCCTGCAGGAGGGTCGGAGGCTATTTTTAGAGGCTGTCTTGATGCAGTGTGGAGGTGCAGACCTTATGCTCCCTAATGAACATACGTTTCTGTACTCAAAACATGAATCTGACGCTTGGATATACTTTCTCACAGATAAGCCTACACTCCATGATAAATAAATGAGCTGATTAGAGTTTGAGACTATGAATGTGCAGGATTGTTTGCTTTGAGAGATGATTAAATGAAAACTGTGTTTCATGAGTAAGATAAGAAAGCATAACAAATACAACTTTTTCCTAAATTTTTGATCAGGCTGCAGCTTGGAAAATCCTTGCATTACATGATTTTATGCTTTTTTTTTATTATCACATAAACACACTATATTATCCTACTGTTCCAGTATAGGATATAAAATGAAATCTATTCTGATCTATACTATTTTTAAACTCCAATTATCACTCAGCAGGCCTATCAGTTGTGCCTCCCATTATGAGGACTGCCACTTGATAATTCACTTCAAAGGCGGCTCCTTTGAAGGAAATTTTGGAAGAAAATAAGATTCAGGATTCCTTGTTTAGAGAGAATAATTGATTTAAGGTTCAAATAGAGTATGACTTCAGCGCAGACATATTATATTGCCTTTAAAGATGTCCTTTAACTGTGAGCTGCAAGACTTATCTCCAGCCTCTCTTCGCCCTAAGAGCTGTAAGACTCCTGTAAGCCTGCTGCGAGGAACCAGATCAGAGCTTTCACGGTCTCCGAGGGAGGTTCAGGCGCAGAATGATGACCTCATTCATTAAACATTTTAAGGATTTATTAGCAATGCAAAATTCTCTTAGAATATCATTTTCTGTCACTCTGAGCGTGAGGCTCTGAGCGTGAAACTAGGTAATGTTCTCGGTTTGTCTACAATTCCTAATTACCGCTGTTTCACATCCTCCCTGCCCTCACATGAGGCTCTCTGAGGGAATATGTGATATCACTCCTGGCCATCCGCTGGATCTTAAGCTCACCACGACACCTGGTACCCACGATGAACTCACCAGCCAGTATTCAGGAAACAGAGCTGGATCATATGAGAACTGGGCAGTGCCCGTCTATCCAGACCCCTGCAGTGGGTTTGCCACTTGGTATCAAGGGACAGATTGCTTTGCATGTGTCTCTTTTCCATGGGAGCTGTTAAAACTGTGATCGGCCAGACCGCTGACAATTGGTCCCAAGGGTTTGTGCTGATGGGGATGTGGGCGGAAAGCCGTCCTTTGATTGGCTGCCAACAGTATTGCGTGTTTCAATGCAGAGTTGATACAGGTCATGCGGGATGCTGCAGGAGACGATCACAGAGATCCTGCTATTGTCCATCATGACTCTGAACTAAACCAAACTTGCAAGTTAAAATAGTGCAATTTTACGATTATTTATGCCTGGGTTAAGGAAACCTGAGGCAAGACTGAAAATGCACACCGAGTGTACAGTATAATACCAACATTAGGAATATATTATTAAACAAAGAGAATGTTTTTGACACGGTGAGGAATACAAATACCCTCCCGCTTTTCCCTGCAGTGCATTTTTAAAAGATTATCAACACAATTAACAAAGCCAGCCCTGAGGGCACTGACACAGCCACAGCAGGACTCCAGGCATCACTCTGCAGCCTATGTGAGGATATCTAATCCTCACGAATAAAGTTCACACTGTCATTATACATTATGCAACATGAAAAGCAAAGTAAAACAACACAAGATGGACATAAAAGGAACCGTGGACTCTGAAGCACAGAATCAGGGGATTGTTGAAGCATGGCTGGGGCTCGGTTACAGTAGCCCTCTGCTGTATGAGGCTGAATGTGAAGTCCTGGGAAAGTGAGCAGCTGTGTAGCCTCCGTCCTTCTGCAGGGAAATAGAGATCAGTGGAGTGTGTAAGAGTAGATGTGCATGGGGGGGGGACCTGCTGATCCAGGTGTTGACTGCTGCCTGGCACCCTGACAGCTGAAGGGAAGGAGAGAGTAAACGCTTTGATGCACAAAGAGATAGCGTATGGTTACATGCACATGCAAACAGGAAAGCACACATGAATGACACACACACACACATGCACACACACACATTGCTATGCCATATTGTCTCCACCGGATGCATGCTACATTATCCTGCCAACCATTCATTTGGAAGTCCATGAGATAGAAATTCCTGTTTGGTGTTGTGCCAGGGTTTGTAGCTCTATATTGTACAACTGTCCTCTTCGTCTATGTTTTGAGCCAAGATGATGGAGTGAATCAAAGCTCAGACAACGCGCGTTGTCTGAGCTTTGAAGTTAGCCTCAGATCTCAGGAGCAGCAGACTGTTGTGAGCCAATTACAACAACTGGTCTCGGCCTATTGCGCATTCTCTCACAGCTCAAAACCGTGAGGTAAAACCCCAAGCCCTGAAGGGAGCCGCGCCTCTGGTTCCAGCCATAAATATCCATGACTATAACTGTAACTCACTATGACTGTTTCACACCCCAGTGTCGTTGTACGGTGGTTGCCATTTTAGAAAGCCCAATTCCCCTTTCACACATGCCTCTGGGACTTGCATGGTAACTTCAGTTTGTGCCTTTTCTTTTACGGCATGAGCAGAAAGTTTAGACTTTAAAAAAAAGCTCAGATAGCCTGCACCACTTTATTTTACCTTCGAACACATTGTAGGCATTTTCAGTATCCAGATTAAACTTAAAATGACTTGTGGTTCACTAGACGACATGCTCACAATTTCAGGAATCAAATGTGTGACCTTGTAGTTAGAAGACAGTCTTGTAGAAACCAGGCCATCCTGTCATGTGTCATGTATGATGTGTATATTTGAACGTGCAACACTTTTGGATCCAAAGTGACTCCATTTGGTTTCCTGACCTTCAAAGACAGATTTCATAGAGCTTGATGGTGAATTCCTCAGTTGGCACCTATTATGTGAAGCTCCATAATGTCCGAGTTAGCATCACATGTATGACCACAAACACATTGCTCTGTTTACCCTGCCATTTCTATTCCAATTAACAGGGTGCCATTCGCTTCAGCTTTTTCAAGTTTTTTGACTTCATTTTTGATCTCGTTAGGATTTCATGGATTGACCTTAAGCTCATTACAATTTGCCATGCTGTACTTATCCTTCATATTTCCACATTACGCTATCCAGACCCTGCGAGATGATTGAGAGGAGGTGGGTTGCAACGTTCTTCTGAAGTACAGAGAGATTTTCCAATTGGGAGGCCTACCGGCTCCCAGGCAACCGATGTGATGAAATCCATCTCGGCCGAGGTCACCCGCTCGCGTCCTTACAGCATCCCATCGGTATGTCTTTTGAAAAGCAGTCGGCGAACGGGCAGGCTGCTGGTAACAGTTAAGGAGACATCAGCATTATTCCAATCAATCCCTCCAGAAAGGGCAACAGTGATTTGTCTGCAGCCATTTTCCTGTCAGAGATGTTTAACTTCCTTGCACATAATGGCTCTTGTACTCTGGGTAAACAGCCATTACTCGCCTGTTTATTTGGAAGGAGGGGGCTCGCTGTGGATCTGACCCGGTTTCCAACCGACAACCCATACCGGCAAGATGAGGGGATGAGGGGGAGAGAGAGGAAGAGCGACAGAGGGAACAGAGAGGAAGACCCAATTTATTTGGAGTAATTGGCTCCACTTGAGCAAACACCCCTCGCTTGCCCACTGGTCTCCTCCACCCCCGGCTTGTGTCAGCAATGAAAAGAAAAATCTCCTTTCCAGTGTTCACCAACAGGGACGCAAAGAGGAGGAATTAATTGGGCAGTGTTTGAGACGGTGGACCTCTTCCATGATCCATTTTTATAAGTTTGGCACAACACTGAGAGCACTTATGACACAGTTTGGAAGAAAAAAAAAATCTCTGCACGACACTCTGCAAGTGAATTTGTTGGAAGCTAGCTGCGATGGAGCATTATCCCCATGAAAGATGTTCATTTTCCCTTCATGCTTCATTACTGTAATCAAAATCTTCAGATTGGATGATTCACTAATAAGCTCAAACTTCACATCTTTACATTGACAAGCATGCTTTAATTTGAGCACTTTGATGACTCGACTTAAAGAGAATGGAAAAGCACTTATCAGATTAGAGGGAGATTCACAGACGATCTGGCCACTAATTCACCTTTATCTACACTATGCCCACAGAAAAAACAAGCCAACTGAAACCAGCAGCAGCTTCTGTGTGATAAAAGCAAACAAATAAAGAAATGAATCAAAATCTGATAAGGTAGATAAAGCCAGCGCAGCGCTTTTAGCAGTGGAAAAACACTCCCCTGGTCAGGCAGTCGCCTTGTCGGAGGACGTGCAAACAGCCGGGGAAAGACCGACTTTTTTCACTCACCCCTGTGCACCTTCCACGGTCCAAGTGGCCCCAGGCGGGTCTCTGGCCCCACTGTGGGCCCCGAGCAGGACTGTCCTGTGCAGGAAAAAGGAAGCCCTCTGGAACAATAGGGCTGGCGACAGAGCTTCGGGACCAGGGTGATAACTGAGACATCTCTGGGCCTCCTGACAGATGGCAGAGGGCCGAGCCAGCCAGGCCACGACCGCCAGACACCTATCGGCCTGTGTGTGTGTGTGTGTGTGTGTGTGTGTGTGGGCGGGGGATAGGGAAGGGCCGAGGGAGTGAGGTGTCAGTGGGGGGTACAGTGGATCCCCTGAGGGGGTGTCACACCTGGGTCACTCTGTTGAGTTT
>OMKZ01027092.1:0-23666 GCA_900302535.1 Neoniphon sammara
TGTTGTTCTACAAGAATGTTTTGTAAAAAAATAACATTATTTACAGACTTATTCTTCAGTGATTACATGTAATTTTTTATGTGCAGCCCTCCAAAGTAGTTCCCTGTCATTCAGACTAGAAGGTGTTATTAACTTAGGTTGGCTCATACAAAATAAGAACACAGTAGAGAAAAGTAAATAAAAAATTGTGCAGGTTAGTTGATCACAGTTGAATCACAATCACACAATCTGCCTTTGTTTGAATTTCACAGGCCATCTTCATGAAAATTTTGTGAATGTCTCAACCTAGCATGTTTGCTAAAATGCAGTTGTGATTAACAAAGTTCTAAACCCTTATCAGTTTTGCAGTTGAGATCTTATGGATAATTGGAAGAAATAGTATGATGAGGTGCAGAGTCTGGGAGTCTGCTGTTGGAAAGTCCAAATTTACACCCAGTAATGTGTTTACATTGTCTGAATCCGATCGTGTCCACTGTTGGACACATGCAGTGGCGGCCAAACCAATGTTTTTGGATATTTCTTAGCTGTGGATTTACAACATGTACTTATGACATCTGGCAATCTTTATTATTTGGGGATGACATGTTGTACAAATTAACATATTTGCAAACCTAATCAACGACTCTCTTTCAACCTGCTCCATGTTGTCTTCTCTATCAGCCAAAATCAATCAGAACGCCACAGGCACAGTGCCGCCATGGTGACATTTTGACATTGAAGCATACATCCCACCCTGATGGTGGTAACCCAATGGCAATGTTTTTTTTGTGCCAGAACACAAAGTATGGGCCAGAAAGTGAGTTTTGAAAGCCAGAAATTTCAGCATGTGGTAAAGTAATCACAGTCAGTGATTTGGATGAGTAACTGAGTAGATATTTTATGCTAATTTGGTACTACAAGACACTGAAAATTTGTTTTGCCTCTTTTTAAAGCAAAAAAGTGCTCTCAGCCTCCTACACTTTCTCCTTTACCTGTTGCCGCTACTTTTGGGATGACACAGCAAACTGAGACAGATGGTACTGGTAGTAGCAGATAAAATGAAATGTTTTGACATGTTCAATTTGTAACAGTTTAGTTAGTTTCCCACATAATAAACAAATAAGGACAAAGTGTGCTTTCTTACTTAGAGTGAATCAAAAAAAGCATTGTTTTTATTGGATTTAGTGGACCAATATTAGTGCTGTACTGAATATTTTCAGTGGTACCTGGGCTTACATGAATGTCAGTTTTTTGTTTATTTGTTTTTTTACCAAGACAGTCTATACTTGGCAGGGAGTGAACCACACCTACAAATATTGAATAAACAGCTTTTAATACCAGTAGGCTTATATCTGAGGGAGTTAAATATCTGTAGATTACATCAGCATGCTAATGTCTGCTGCCAGGAACAGTAACAATACTCACAATTCAATCAGACAGAGGAGGGTGACTTTGTTTGGGAAGGGAGGAGGGGAGATTTACATAATGCAACTAAATTAAAATGCACATTTGTCCATCAGGTGTTGCAGACGGCGTAGGCGGTTGGCGTGACTACGGTGTTGACCCATCTCAGTTTTCTGCCACCCTGATGAGGACATGTGAGCGGCTTGTAAAGGAGGGACGCTTCACTCCCAGTAATCCAGTGGGTGTCCTGACCTCCGGTTACTATGAGCTCCTACAGAACAAAGTTCCCCTGTTGGGTGAGTGGATGTACATACACACACACACACACACAAACACACACACACACTATAAATGATGGTGTGTACAAAGTCGCTGTTGGAGTGAGTCATGCAGCCTCCCATGTAAACAGCTGCGCTCAGTGAAATAAGCAGCACTGCGGCAGGATGAGTCCTAGCAGGCTGGCCCTACTTAGAGAAACACAAAATAATTTCAGAGCTTAAGTCCATCTCTTTTGCACATCAGGGATTCTTTGTTTTAACCTGTCCGAAATGTTCAAACTGTAGGCAATCGGCATGTGCAAATTAACAGGGATAATTTTTTTCCCCTTGGGATTTTATGGCACAGACCTCCCACCGGTGAAAAAGGTTCTTGTTTCATCGTTTACTTTTTTACTGTCTCAATTTAGTTATTTCTGGCAGGTTTGTACTTAGCCCTGCATATGGCTTGGACCTGCATCCTACTGAATGATGTAATACCCATGAGGTAACTAAGTGCTTGCTAACTAACTTGATCAGGCTGTATTTTGTTACACCATCACTCAGAGGTCAAGACTGCATGATGTCATGGGTTTAAACTTTTTTCAAGGTGAAATTCTTACCATAGTGAACATTTCAGCATGTTCCAGATCACCTAAAAGGGAGAGTAATTCAGCTGTAAGTGATATTGCTGCAGGGTTCAAAGTGATTTTTAAAAGCTCAGACATGTCCAACACGTGACAGAGGTCACATTTCTACTGACACTCAGTATATCTGGACCCACAGCCAGTGCTGACATTAAATGTACCCTCCCTGTCACGATGTTTGTCAAATGGCCTAATTTTATTTTGGGAAGCTGTGACACGGTTGTTTGACCGTCACTTCTCAAGGTTACTGGGACTTGTAGCTGCAGCCATTAGGGATTTGGGAGAAGGAAAGGGAATGACAAGACACATTGTGGTTTTTCTTGTTTTTTTTTTGTTTTTTGTTTTTTTTGCTTTGTTTTGGTGCCAGACTCCTCTGGTATTGCATCTTAGTTTCAACTATTATATGCGTATGACTGCCTCCTGTGGCACATATTTTGAAGCATGAAAGGGATCAGTTACCCAAAGATGTTAATTTGGTGTTGTGTTTTAGGCAGCACTCTGCCCTCCCAGTGACTCCTAAAGTGAAATGCATACATAAACATGCTTCATCCCTTCCTCTCTGTCCAAACTGGGAAGAATGGATGTTGGCATTTTCACTCTGGAATAAGAATGACAGAAAACATCAAAACTAGAATTCAGCTTTTGTAAAGCACCTTTGTTTAACATCTAAGAATGAATTCTTTTCCTCTGTTGTTATTTTATTTTGCCCTCTTTATATCCATTGCTCTATCTATCTTTCATTGTTCCCCTCTGTGTGCAGGGAGCAGCACGGCCTGTATTGTCGTTCTGGATCGGCGGAGTCACCGGTTGCACACTTGCAACCTTGGTGACTCAGGCTTCCTGGTGGTACGGGGAGGGGAGGTGGTGCATCGCTCAGATGAGCAGCAGCACTATTTCAACACCCCATTCCAGCTGTCCATTGCTCCGCCGGGGGCTGAAGGGGTGGTACTCAGCGACAGGTGAGTGCTCTCACTTCTGACATCTTATTTCAGCACCACAGACTATAAACATGAGAAAATATACCTGAACTAACTAAACTAGCCTAGCGATAGTGTTGTTGCAAGCTGCAAGTGTCCTTGCAAATTAAAGAATAAAAATGAAAAAGAAGAATAATAAAATAATAAAAAAGAATAAAAATAGCTCGTTGAGACAACTTAAGAACTAACATTAACATGCATTTAAGTTGGTATGTTCTTGCAGTCAAAGGGACATGTCAGTCTCCACAGTGTGTGCAGGCTTGCTTGCAGAATTAGACGAATTCCTTGCACCCAGGCCGCACTGCAGGATTGCCTGAAGGTGGTCTAAAATATAACATTTGCTTGTGTTAAATCATGGAAAGGGTTCTCCTCACCTCTTACAGTTCATCGCATTCGCTTGCATCTCAGTCCTAACACCTTGTGCTACAGTCTTGTCTCCTGGTTTGATTTAATAGGTGAACACGTCATCATCTTTTAAATCTTCTTTTTCATTTCTTTTTTAGCCCAAAATGAACAGCCTCTATATCTTCTTATTCCCTCAGCCATCTTTATTGTTGTTTCTCTGCGGTCATCATTTTTGTTGTGTCTGAGTTTTGGTCACAGCTATTTCTGGGTTCCCTAAGTTACAGTGCAGCTGCATCGAAAAATAGCTGCAGCTCGAGCAGTAACTCAGGGGCCATCAGCTGACCTATAAATGGTACTCCCACACGAGCATTTCAGACTCAAACAGTTAAACAAGAATCCAATGAAAATACTTCAACATCAACAGGTGTAAACACCTGCCATTCTGGCAAGTATATAAACACTAGAAAAAAGTTTGGCAAATTGACATCCATTTTATATTTGAAAACGGTTTCTGTGTCTTCACATGAAGTTGCTTTGATACATGTGTTTTACCTTTAAAAACAAATCTGTCAGATTTATTTCATGGTGCTTTATACACACCAATATTAGGTGGCATTATGCTCTGCTGCAAGTCATGTGATCCTGTGGCCTCATTACTGTGGCTCCAAACTGCCCCGTGCAGTGTTTTACAACTTGATCTGTAATGCATGTGATCTCCTGGGTGCTGGCAGTTTTGTGGTGCTGAACTGGCCATGTGATGGCAGCCCCCCACTTCAGCTATTATGCCAACAATAATGTGTGGGGCCACTCAAACACACACACACTCACACAGAGACATACAAAAGCCGTGGGACAAACAGAGGGCGGATGTAACATTCTCCTCTCAACAGTGGTTGTTTTCCGTTTTTTCCCCTGCATCTCTCAAAGAGTCTTGTAGGAGAACAGGTTATTTCTGTCTCCTTTTGTATCTTTATTTAAATCAACAGTAAGCGTTACAGATGGAGCTTTGACACAGGCCAACCTGATATCAGTGGGTTATAGCTACATTGCTTGCAAACCATTCTTTACAGCATTACAAAGTTATCATTTCTTACCCTCTCAGTCTGCCGACAGCTGCAGCACCTAAATGAAATAGACAGCATCACAAGAGTCTGACAAATTTTTTTTTTTTTGCATATGCAAGGTGTCAAGAGATTTGAATTACCCACAGCTTTAAAAATACATGGTGTGCATGGGAATCCAAAAGCTTGGAATGAATGTTTGCCTGTTACTGTGTTTTTTGTTAGCTCTGCCTTTCTGTGTGTATCCATGCTAAGTCCTTGTCACGATGCTGCCTGTCAAGTGTCTGTCAAAGCCAAACTTCTCACAGTTCAGAAATGTTTCAAGCACAATACAACTGAGCACGCAAGCTGCAAGCATGCATACAGGCTTTCCAGGTCACTCAGGTAGGTGTTACTACTTAATTCCTGCAAAAACAGACTAAAGAAGGGATAAACCGTATGCTACCTTTAATCTAATCCTTTTGGGGCTGTTAGACTAAACAGATCTTGTTTTTAGAATTAAGTTTTTCCACTGGTTTAATCTTTTGCAACAGCTGAATCTTAAAAAAAATTGTGGATTGCCCTGGTTCCTCAGTGGTCAAAAGTACATTCTTGTCCTGGCTCTCTTCATCAGTTTATCCAATAAAGGGAAAATGGAAAAAAAATCTTAAAGGTATTTCTTTGGCGCCTGAAGGGCAAGTTATTTTTTCTTTTAAGGTATATTGGTGGATCAGTGGTGTGTTGGTTAAAAATGTTCCTAAAGAAAGCAAGAAGGTTAAAGACTCCCAGGAAATTAACTTGACATTTGGGTAAGGAGCCAGCGAGCACACAGAGCCTGTTTGGGTCTGGCGGAGACAGACAGGACAAGCTGCTTCCGAGCCGGTTGTCAGATTAAACACCCACACCTCCACCACCCTCCAGGTTTGGCTGAGTGACCCCTGACCTACTTCATCCCATGTTGGAACCATGTTGGTAGCAGCTCTCACTCTGCACAGTCCTGTTTCACTTGTGGCTGACCTTGCCCTGCCCCCCTGTCTCCTCTAGCCCTGAAGCAGCTGACAGCTCCTCCTTTGACGTCCAGCTGGGTGATATAATCCTGACTGCTACTGACGGCCTCTTTGACAACATGCCAGACTACATGATTCTGCAGGAGCTCAAAAAACTCAAGGTGTCACATTGGAATGTCAATTCATTCTTGCATCGACATGTCTAGCTATACATTTATGCACATGCTGTTACCTCCTCTATGTTGTAATAACTTTTATTTTTGCTCATTTCAGACCACCAACTACGACAGCATCTTGCAGACTGCACAGAGCATTGCAAAGCAAGCTCATGACCTAGCCTATGACCCCAACTACATGTCCCCTTTTGCACAGTTTGCCTGTGACAATGGCCTGAATGTAAGAGGTAGGTAATGCTGTTTTTGAGGAGACTGTTTGAAACACCATGCTCTGCCTTCATACAAAACTTCTACACCAGGGCAGGTATTTTATACCAAAAACCGTTGCATGTCCTGAAGCCAAAGTGGCCCTTTTCCTTACAGGGACAGTGGGGAGCACTGTCGTTTAAATTATAAAAATGTGGCCTCTCAGAAATAGTTGGCATTTTATTCTGGCCAGTGCCACTGGTAAAGGCTGTTATGTACCCCATGTACAAAAAGAAACCGAGCTTGGCTGATTGCAGTGATTCATCAATCCAAGGAGAGAGCGAGAGCGAGAGAGAGTGAATCAGCTAATTAGTAAATGTATTCCTTTTTACCTTTTTTATTATAGCGTCATCCATCACCAGATGTCTGCCCCTCCAAGCATTACCAGTGAATTAGAGAACATAGCCAAGTGGGCGAGATGAATCATACTATTTGTTCCTTTATGCAATAAGTTCAAACAGACAGCTTAAGAAAAGAGTGATTCATTTAGTTATACCTTCTTATATTGGATTCCCTTTTGTCATTTTAAACCGCAGTCCTCCGCATTTGGATTGGTCATACACTCAGATTACAGGGACACATTGTTGCAAATTTCTTTATTGTCAGATATTTTGCTTATTCTGTTGCTGATTGTCAGTTAACTGAGTAAGAGAAGAAAACATTGTTTTGTTCAAAATATTTATTTTGTTTTGGGCTGACATCTTGTGTCCTAATAAACTGATGTATGGACATGAAAGAAAAGATTTTCAGTTTGCTTTAAATTTTGATTTAGAAGAAGGGCTTTTTAAAGACTTCAGCCATTTTGAACGAGTCTATTTTATAAATTTCGGTACTGACTCAATTAAACATTCATTATAATACATTGATTTGCCCTTGATGCTAAGTTTTATGTTTGCTGACAAGTGTCTTTGTGCCTTAAAAAAAAAAGAAATTGTGACACTGCAGGTCAAATGGCCTTGCACATGATGTAATGAAATTCCAGCCCTGCTGAGCATGAATTTGTGATTAGGATTGGCCCGTTTCCTCATACTCTGTTGTCTTGTCCCACAGGAGGGAAGCCAGACGATATCACGGTGCTGCTGTCCATTGTGGCTGAATATACAGACTAAATGTGTGTGTGAGTGTGTGTGCTTATTTGGGCTGATCCTTCCCTCCCTCTGCCTGAGTCTTCCACCTGCAGCCCTCCCAAAATGCACTGCTTCCTGCGGGCTGACAGGGGAGGCCCGCCACCGACACAACACACACTCCTCGCTGCGGGACTGCAGTCCACCTGTGTTCATGTTTGTTTGTTTTTTTTTGTTCTTCCTCCGTTTTTGTTTCGGTGCTCCAACGGTTGAGAGGAAGCAGGCAGCTAGGACATTCTCATGTTGATCATGATGCAGGAGGAGCCGAGTAGAGCGGGCCATGGGATGCCTTCCAGTGTCCCATGTCTCACTGCATGGTGTCAACACTTCCTAGGTGATGTGGCTAAGGGACGGACCTGAGGGGCGACAGTTTGCTTTCACTGGCCAGGATAAAGGCTGAGGGCTTTGAAATTCTTTAGCCGTCATGTATAAATGGTGATACTGTAAGAGGAGTAAGCCATGGTTTTGATTTCTTTAGAGTAGTGATAGTGTTGCCTGACGAACCCATCTGTCTCCGTTGTTACCGTTCTAGATGTTAAACTCTCTGTTCCATGTTGTCAAGGTGTGTTTGACCAGAGGTTGAGGGATTTAGATGGACTGAAAAAGCTGTTAATGACTGGACAGGTCTAAGTGAAGGATGAGAAGAAGTAAGACTGTGGTGTCAGTATCTTGGTCTGGGAATGTGTATGATGGAAGAGCTAACTAGTATCTGCCAGCTATGCTAAAAGAAATCTCACCTCGTAAAGAGAAACCTTAACATTTGTCATAGCCTACTAGTGAAGGGTTAATCAGGTTTTGTCACTTGGCTGAGGGATCTGTCAGTGCACACATCCTCATGAGTTGTAAATATTTGTGTGTTTTTAGAGGTATGTACTGGCCTTTTAAAAAAAGTCTTTGCTTTGGTCGTTAAAGCAAAGAGTTCTTACATTATTATTGTGGAAGATGTACACATGCATTCATAAATATATTTTCTTGTATAGGATCGAATCTTGAAGTAAGCTTTATCAATCCCACACTTCCATTTGCTGAAATGAACAAGATATTTTGCTGAGACTGATAGCAACAGTGGCAGTGTGGTAGGGTTGCGCACAGCAGGTTCTCAAGGGTGTTAAAAATGTATAGAAGTGTGTGTGTGTATGTGTACGTGTGTGTGTTGCATACCTATGAGAGAATGTAAGCTGTTATTTGAATGTGTGTTGTATTAAATGTTAATATGTGTTATCTCACAAAGCTAAAGCTAGCATCTGGGAATGCTTACAACTGCAATGAAAGGTCAGGCATGAATTTAAAGAAAAAAAGATGTATTTTTTTAACTTTGTTATTTAGTTTTAAGAGTTTGAAGTGTCTCGTGACATTTAGAATTCAGTGTGGTGGATGAAAATAAGATTCAGCTATTAACAAGAATCAGATGTGCGATGAGTGTGTGAAATTGTTTTTATTTTTTCATTTCCTTATTCCCCTTTACATTTGTTTGCTGCTTCTCTTTTGTAATTCAGATGTCTGTATATATCTTGACGTGATTTATATGAACATGGCCACCATGATTGTAATGAGTGTATTTAAATGTGTGTGCTGGACTTTATGAATTTACATTCATCAGAGACATTGATAATACTGTTCTGATCTTGGTGGTTTGTCCCTTTCTTTAAAAACTCACCCAAGTGGTTTGGACAAGATTTTTACAGTTTAAAACCAGGTGCACCAAAGACACACTTTCTTTGCGTATATCATTACGCCTTGTTAGTAAGAACAACATACAGCAATACTGTAAATTCCTTGTGCTTGTATATATGATCAATGGGAAGCTTGTTGAATCTTGTGTGATGGCCAGATGTGTTATTGGTGCAAATATTCAGAGGGACATTAAAATGTATTTTCTATGCCTAAAATTGTTTTGATCAGAACAATGGTGGTATCATATTATTGGTTTTAGTTATATGTGACCGGTTACATGTAAGAAACAACAAGACAGGTTTATAAAACCAAAGAAGGAAAGCCATATAAATACATGATTTAGGGCACTGGTCTATAAATTGTGTTCTAAAGATAACATTGTGTTGGTGGAGACCAATATTGTCACTGTGTCATATCTCGTCAAAAATTATGCTAGTAGATAAAATTCCAGAAACCATACAATGTTTTGTCATTGTGGAAATCCCCTGCCCAGCACCTGTCTTGCATTAGTAAAGCAGGATTTTACAAACAGTTTCAGATTTGACTGGTCTTTATTCATCAGACTTGTGAGAGAGACATTGAGTGGTGTCTGTCCTACTGTCTGCCTTCTCTTTTTGCATGATTTCTGTCCTAGCTGTTTGCACCGGTGGCACGTATATGGTATATACTAAGTTGGTATCACTTAAAACCTGCCTATCCCTTAAATTCCTGTCTGATTAACTACCCTGTATTCATTTACAAAAAGTTAATTTCACAGAGTTCCAGTTCTATTTTTCTTGTCTATAGAAAAAAAAGGTGTGTGTGTATACAGGTTCAACACTTATTTATGTACTTAAAATATAGGCCTGTGTTTGACAGAAAGATGTAACCTATGTGCAGAAGCAGGAATGGTGAGATGCGGTACGTGCTGTTAACTAATAAAGGTGAGCACAGTTTCAGCCTTAACAAATAGCTAGACCTGTAATCAAGAGGCCTTTCTTGGCATTGCAAGCTTGTCTTGTCTTGGTCATTTTGCATAGTGTTTAATGTCAATAAAACTTGCCCCTATCTTTCACTCCTGTAAAGCAGTTTTTCAAAGGTGCTTCTGCAGTCAGTACAAAGTATGATTGTCCTCTTTCCAGCAAGCTATGTTTGTGTGTATGAAAGATACACCTGTGTCATTGTAACAATGCAGGTCTAATTTCTGTAAATATATTTTAAAATATGTACAATATTTAAATAAAGACTCTAGTATTTATACTAAAATGCATTGACGTGAGTGTTTTAATGATGCATGAACTTTTCCTCCACCTGAAGTACTCGCAGTACACAATCACAGTACATGTTTGTTGTGAGTGTCTACGCTGTTGATACAAAACAAAAGCAGGCTGAGGAAATTATGTAAATACTGCAGGTGCACAATGGTTTCCAATTACTGACAAAGTTTACCACAACTCACAATTTTATGCACACGTACCTGGCATTTTAGAAATCTATGATTATGTTATAAGCAGGATTTTGAGTTGTATGGTCTTAATGCCACTTGTTTATCCTGACATCTTTCAGCTCCATCTGCATGGTATTTCAAGTATTTTTAATGAATTAAGGGCATACTGACTATACTATAAATTTGTACTTAAATAGCCGTCAGTCTGTACATCAACCTTTCATCAACACCTGACATAAGACAAAATGTACAGATGCACATCCATATTCGTTCCTTCTGTCTTTCCTTTCATATTTGCTTTGGGATCAGGACTTTAGGCTCAACACTGGATTTGAGCAGAGCAAACCAACAGATTTTGTAAAATAAAATAAATTTACTGATAATTCAGCTGTCCTCCAACCTAACCAGTCTTACAGGCTTCTATTTCTCTAAAGCATTAGAGCAAAATGTTTCCATAAACACTTACTCATCAAAGAGTCACTATCACACTGTAATTGACACAATAATTCTGAAGGTTGACACAGTGAGAAAGAGGGAAGTAGAGAGAGAGAGAGAGATAGGAACTCAGCTGTTAACAGCAATGTGACTGCAATATCAATTCTATCAGCTCATCAAATCATATGAAGAGAAATGGAGATTTGACATAACTTAAGCCATGGCACTTATCAAGCTGAGGTCCACATATATATAGTTTACTCCACTATATTACTCTTGCCAAGCAAAACAATCTAAAATGCCCAAAGCCTGACCTGTTGTTTACATTAATAGACTGAAAAAAAGAAATGAATAATATGTGAGGTAACAGCAATTATTCATTCATTTTTCATTTGTAGTTACAGTTTATCTACAAGTCCCAAAACATTATCCTAGAGGTACATTCTGGCACTGTGATGTTCATAGCAAAACCACCATTGACCCATGTGCTGACATGGAGGGAGCAGCTATTGATACCATGACTGTTAATTACAGTAAATAAACTCAAAAACAGTAACAAATAAATTAATAATCTCCTCTAAGTCACAGTCATTCTGGCTTGTGGAGTACAGTATCACCAGAGACCTTTAGAGTTTAGAAATATCTCTGGTATCATCAAAGCCGAGAAGACCATTTTAAAAACGATCACAGGACTGTTTCACAGCCTTATGATGTCACTACAGACGGTCAAATATGATTGGCTTGTTCGCATGAGTCCTGGGCCAACGTTGTTGTTACAGGAACAACGGCAAAACGAGGAAATCCAATCGTGCGGGTGGCATAAACCAGTAGATGGTAGTAGAGAGTTATTAAATTGGGGCTATGGATGTTTACTAATCTGTTTTTGGCTTCCTTGTAGCCACTAGCTAGCTGCATACTTGCTGACAGCAGAGATTCGATCAAAAAGGTGTGTGTCAGCTGACAGCTGTGATGTTAGCATGTTAGCTTCGCAGTCAGCCAGCAGGTTCTTGTGGGCTGTTTTTTTTTAGCTGGATTATTTACGTTCTCTAACAGTAATTGCCAGCGAAGATCTTTTGTAACAGCATGTGATGACAGCGAAGAATTTGCCCTGATACAAACTACTTAACTGCTTCTTAGTACTAGCTAACGTTAGCTAGCAGCTAGGAAGCAACCTTCCTGGCAACTGTAGTAAGCGTTTAGGAACACTAACAGCTAAATTAGCAGCTAGATGCACCTAAACAGTTATCGTTAGCTAACCTGCAGGCGTTTCAGACGTCTTCATGGGGAATTTAAAAATGTTTAAGGAATATGACTGGATCGCTGCAAGAGTAAGTTTAGTCATTTGAATGTAAAGTGGGTAATCATAAGGTTCATGTTAATTAAATGGCAAGAAGTGAGCGGGGCAATGGACTCAGTCCAGCGGAGTCCAGCAGAAGTTTGCGAGGCACCACAGAGGATCTGACAGATGATGGAGAAGGAAACTCTTTTGGGTCCGACTCAGACGCAAATGGGTTTGTCATCTCTGAAGAGAAACAGGCGAACAAGTACGGATTCATTGGAGGTTCCCAGCAGTATTCAGGAGATTTGTAAGTGCTAATTCACATTTACAACTTTCCTAATAACTTATACTTAAATTGGACAAATTACCATTACTGCTACATACCCGTGATGAGTCGTATTGGTGTAATATCAACATATAGCATTAATGTTGTGAAATGAGCAGCCTTCATCTCCCTGTTTATCTCATGAACGCAGTCAGCCTCGCACATTTTATTGCAGACATTTTGACATGACATAGTAGGGTAAAGAACTGGTGTTACTAATGACATTAATTAAGGTTCTGTTCCATTGCAGCACAGCATTTCCTGTTAGACTGGAACTGAACCTTAATTAATGTCATCAGTAACACATGTGCTTACCTGCTATTTCATGTCAAAATGGCTACTGTGAAAAATGTCTGTTGGTCTGATATTAAGAAAATTATAAGGCCAAGTTGTTTCATCTTGATCTCTGGAGTGCTTGGCCCTAGTTCTTGTAGGAGGAGTGACAGTGATGCTGAGGGGGGTGTAGAACTAATCTGATTATCTGGTTGTGCTGCCATCAGAATTAATTTTGTGAGATGGTATTGCAGACAAGACAAAGGATAAATAAGTTTAATCCATAAGCTGTCGACAACATGTGATTTACATTACAGTGATTGTGACCAAATTGTGACACTGAGGTCAATGAGCAAGCAGTCAGCCTGGGTTAATTGTCTGCTATAAGGCCCCTAATCAAGAAATTGAGAACTGAGTGCTATTTTGAAGACAAATGTCAAATTGCCTGACTTTTGGTCTCTTGGCTAATGAGTTGCAGGCTTTATTGTGGGGTGTTGGATCAAGTTAGGTCTTGTTGGCCACACACTTTAAAGTAAAAACATGTCTAAATGCTTATAGTGTACCTATTTGATAGGCTTAGGTGCTTTGTTGAATGTGGTGATCTTGAGATGCTAGTTTTATTAAGACATATCCACATGCCATTTCACTAGCTGTGTATTTTGTTTTACAAGAATGGCTTAAGAAGCGCTTAGTGCCTGCTGTAGGATTTTTTTAACTATATTGTGTGGGGTATAATGAGATATTTGTGAATATCATATGTAGGAGCATGTAAAGAACAGAACTAGGGGAAAGTTCTCTCACAGCTTCCTGTTTTCGGTGTACTTCACTGCCGATGGCAAGTGTTCCACTGTTTTGTCTGAGGGAAGGTTTCCTGTGTGGAGAAGGAAGAGATCAACCACAGCCCCGCCCTCTCTCATGACATGACTCCTGCATCATGAATACCAGGAAGTAATAGAATGGAATCACTATCCATTTGTATGAAGTGGTGTAAAAATAGAAAGAATACAGCTGGGTTCTCTGGTCGATGAAGCTTGAGAAGCTTCAGAAAATGGCTCCTCATCTTATCTAATTAGAAAGCTTGCAGGACTGGTGTTGTTTGACCCACAGTTCTCTGTCCCTGCTTCACAGTTTTTCTCCACCTGCCAATTCACTAAAGTTTAGAAAACAATTAAAATAATTTGTATGTTTATTGTTAGCTGTACTGTCTGCCTCCTGTCTCCACAGAGCTGAAGAAATTCCCATTGAGGTGCTGAGGCAGCGGGAGGCAAAATGGCTAGAGATGCTGAACAGCTGGGACAAGTGGATGGCCAAAAAACACAAAAAGGTCTGCTTTAGAAACTTTAAATGAGAACAACCCACATTCCTACTCTCCAAGCACAAAGTGAAATTTGTAGCCACACTCACACACACACACACACTCTCTCTCACACTCACAGTGTGTGGGAGTTTATTTGAAATGTTGTCCAAGGGTATTACCTCAATTTTTCCCACTTGCACAGAGATAAGAATAGGTATGCAAAGGACTTGTTTAACACTCCTGCTCTCCATGACAGAAATTTTTAATGCTACATTCCCATTTCTCATGTAGTTGCTTCAGATTTAAATGAACAAGATTTCCATAATCTCTCTTCTTGTATCTATCACAAGTTTTCTGCACATCAAATGCTATGACTTGCAGGATTGTTTTTTTTCCAAAACCACACAGTTATAGAGCCAATCACATGGATTAGTGGAGTGACCTTTGAGAGCTTTATCTTAAAGAAATTTATCTTTCATCATAATTAGACACTAAGGTCTTTATATTTTGAAATTATGTTATTTCTCTTCACTGGACACCTACATATTATGTAAAAAAATCTACATATATTTTTTCAGTTTCCATGTTCCTTGTTATTAACATTTTGAACATTCCTTATAGAAATCAAGGTGTTAGCTAACTAAATGGTTCACAGCTAGCTGTGACATTTGGTTTCCATGGGAAATGTTATAGCAGTATTAAGAAACTGAAGGACAAAATGCAAGATGCTTTTTTCTGCAATGTGGCAGGTGTTTGGACAATCACAAAATTCATTCAGCTAACAAAAATATTAAATATTAAGGTATATTTTCAAGTCCTTTTTGTTCTGTTTCCACCCCATTTTGCATTCTCCCAGTGTCCTTCTCTCTTGCTCTTGATTAACAGTGAGTGTGTTTAATGACAGGTGAAGCTGCGCTGTCAGAAGGGAATCCCTCCCTCACTGCGAGGCCGAGCCTGGCTTTACCTGTCCGGGGGAAAAGTGAAAAGGGAGCAAAACCAGGGCAAATTTGAGGTCAGTCATACATTTAGGCCCTCTGTGATTATGCAAAACATGGACAAAATCACCGAATTTGAAAATTTGCATTTTGCATATCTGGGAAAATACAGGAAAAACATATTCATTAATGTTATTGTGAAGTGTTTGACTAAATGTGAACTCAAAATGCCATAAAGATCCTGTGGAAAACAATTAAAATTGTAGGAAGTTTTCCAATTATAATACAAAATTATTGATTTTTTTAAATGTATTTATTTATTTATTTATTTTAATTCAGACAGTTAAATCTTTACCACCAAATTAAATATAGTAACATTTGAAGGAATTCTGACCAAAATAGCAAGTTTCCTGATCATACAAACCAAAATTGACAGTTGTGTCTTATTAAAGCAAGACCTGTAACACCTGTATCCATATCATCAATTCATCAAAACATGTTACATTTTTACAGTATGTCATTGACTAGTCTGGGGAATGTTGGAACAGTGGAGTAAATTTGTCTGCTGTAAAGTTGATATTTGTATTTCTGGTGAAAAAAGATATGCATTTTACATTTTATGCATTTAGCTGATGTCCTTATCTAGAGCAGCACCAGTGGGTGTAACCATGAAATGAGCTTAAAATCATAGAGTGCCAACAATACAAGCATACTTTTTTTTTCTGTCAACATCAAACCCACCGTGTCTATATAGCAGGTTTAGAATGTAATCTTGTATTCACTAAATGATATTGTTTGAATCAGAAATGATGAGTAATAAATAATAGCTAGGGAGAACATAAAAGAATTCAGTCAGTGTTAGGATTCATTTTAAGTTTAGTCACGTACAAAAACCTAGTTACTTACAGTTTTGGGGCAGTAAGGCAGTTGGCTCATAAAGATATTGCATATGTAGGTATGTTTTTCTTTATAGCTGATAGTCAGTAGATACTCAGGTGATGAAGTCTGTTGATTAGCATATGAGATGTCTCTTAGAGTCTGCTAGTGGTTGCTACTTGTCTATTGAGAGTAAACAGAGGACAATCAAAGTAAAGAGAACTGCCCACATTAACATCAAAAATTAGTGTTTAAAAAAGTATCCAGTTGGAAGTGAGTCAAATGTTTTACTGTAATAACAGTTTAATATATAATGTATATCAATACCAGGGGCTGACAGTTTGTACTTTAACGTCCCCATACTGTAGTTTTGACCGGAGACAAAAATTTCATGGGTTTACGAGGTGTGTCTCTGCTGTCTCAATATTTGACCACTGACTCCAAATAAATGGATCAAATGGATGTTTCAGGAACTGGACAGCCAGACAGGAGATCCCAAATGGGTGGATGTGATAGAGAGGGATCTCCATCGACAGTTCCCTTTCCATGAGATGTTTGTGGCCAGAGGAGGTCATGGGTAAGCTGCCTTCTGAGGACCTATAATTACACCCGACTGTGTGTTCATGTGACTGAAGCTGGTGTATTTTTGCATAATGTGTAGGCAGCAGGACTTGTTCCGTGTGCTGAAGGCCTACACTCTGTATCGCCCAGAAGAGGGCTATTGTCAGGCTCAGGCTCCCATTGCTGCTGTACTCCTGATGCATATGCCGGCAGAGGTGAACACGCTCACACACACCTACACACACTCACCAGGGATGAACAAATCCCCAACCCAGACACCTAAGATAGGCAAATCCCCAGCACAGTCACTTGGAATAGCCAAATCCCTACTCCAGTCACCTTCATATTTTATATCTGGGCTACCAGACAATCAGGCCAAACCCCAACTGGCTGCAACCCCACCATCTCACACTTCTTGTTTCTTTGTTTTCAGTCCTCCAACCCATGTTCTCGTGTATGCCAGCATTTCCTTCAGGTGCTCAGGTTTCCTCCCACAGACCGGCAGACTTGGATTGGAGACTTTAAATTGCCCCTAGGTGTGAGTGTCTGTGTGTGTTAACACAGTGACGGACTTGTAGCCTGTCAGGGGTGTTTCCCCTTCTTTCACCCAGTGTATGGTGCTATAAGCTCTAGTCCATAATGAACCTGAAGTGGAATAAGTGGGTAAAAAAAAATGAATCAATCAATTAAAATTGTCTTACTTTATTCATGCAGGTACTGTTTCTCAGTCTCTCTTTGTGTGGCTCACATTAAATTTATAGATAAGATTTGTTAGATTTAAGATTTATTTATTTAAACAGGGAAAGTAGTAATGAACATTTAAAATCAGTGACAATATGTCAGATTTAGCATACAGGCTCATTTTCATGTGCCCGTTGGCAGATCAGAAAGTTTCATGCAAAAGTATGAACATGTTAAAATACAAGACAGCTGGAAATAATGTTGAGATACATGAGATAGATAAGTCAGCTTCATGCAAAAATATAAAAGTACATGCTTACCGTGTTTCACTTTGGCCCTAAATACCATAGCCATTTTCCTTTCTTTTTGGTAGGATGCGTTCTGGGGTCTTGTCCAGATTTGTGAGAAGTACCTTCCTGGATACTACAGTGCAGGACTGGTAAGACTGATGGCAGACACACATACAGTTGTTCTCCAAAAACAAAACTGAGAGAAGTTGGTAAACCAACTCTCTTGCATTAAAGGAAAAATACACCTAAAATAAAGCTAATCTTAGTATACTTTTATGCACTCATCCTGATGTAGCTGAGACAAAATCTCTGCTACATTACAGTAATGGAGTTTTGTGCTTTTACTTCATATATTGATTCCATAGATCATACTGCCCAGTATTTATTTCACTAAGAGGGGAAGCAAAGTCAGACTCCAGAGATCATACTGCCCAGTATTTATTTCACTAAGAGGGGAAGCAAAGTCAGATTTAGAGGGCTTGTATACAACAGTTAACTTCAGTTTGGAGATAAAGAAAAAACAACTCTCTAACAGTTTGGCTTGTTTAACTGGTACAACAGGCTGGTATTGATGTCTCAGCCTGGTGTGTCTCTAGATTGACGCTGATACGCTAATGACCTAATAACATGAGGGGGTGACCAGGCAATAAGGACTAGACAATGAAACAATCAGATTACCCCACCCCCACCCCCCTCTTCTCTGCTGACTGCTGTTCCTTGCTGTGCCCGCAGGAGGCAATCCAGCTGGATGGAGAGATCCTGTACGCTCTGCTGCAGCGGGTTTCTCCGGTGGCCTACCGACACCTGAAGAAGCACAAACTGGAGCCCATCCTGTACATGACTGAGTGGTTCATGTGTGCCTTCTCCAGGACTCTGCCGTGGTCCTCGGTTCTGCGTGTCTGGGACATGTTCTTTTGTGAGGGTGAGACATTACAGTTATGGATGGATTATGGATTTTTTGTGTGTTTTATTGGCCTGAATCAGGAGACAAGTTGTTCCTTTGGGTATATAAACTTTTGACCTCGTGCAAAAGTTAGCGAGGCCTTCTGCTGTAGCTGTATGTTTTCTGATGTGATTCTGCTGCTCTTGTTTTCAGGAGTGAAGATCATCTTCCGAGTGGGCCTGGTTCTCCTGAAATGCATGCTGGGCTCCCATGAGAAACTAAAGACCTGTCAAGGCCTGTATGAGACAATGCAGCTGCTCCGAGCCATAGATCCACACTACATGCAGGAAAGCTTCCTAGTGCGGGAGGTAAGGCTACGTTTAGTTATTGTGATTGTCACTGTCCATGTAATTGTCCATTTTATTATTTTGTCCCAGTGCGCGTTACACGATCAGCTGTCCTGGTGGCGTTCCCTCTCTGAATTGGCCATCCAGGGCTTCTTCTTTTTTATCCTAATCAGGTTTTTGTGCATTATGCTTTTCTTATTTCCTTGTTTTGTTACATACTGTATCGCATCATTTTGTTTTTGTGATTGACTGTTAATTATTTAGATCTTGTTTGTCTTTTAAAATCCTTTGATACATGTTTTGTGATAAGGTGAGGCTTTGGGTTAAATGAGCAGAAGATATGTATAGTGGAGTGTATAATTGCGATATTAGCCACACTTCATTCTGCTGTAAAAATAACAAATGAGAAGGCTGCCCATCACAATTTCAGAAACTGTCCATGGAAATACTTGTGTTTGCACTTTGTAATGACAATATTAATGACAGTATTTTTTAATTGTTTGTGTTAATAAGCCAGTGCCATTGCTGAAAAGATTTGTGGCTCAGAATTATATATAAATCTGCATGCATAGATTGTTGTCACTGAACTTATATTTATTCCATTGTATTGTGGTTGTATCAAATCATGAACCCTTTATGTCATGTCCTGTCATGATAAGCATATCATCCCATCCCTAAAGGCCCATATAAAAAAACTTCACTCAGCCACTAGAGAACCTCAGTGAGACACAAATTCAGCAGATAAACACATCTCCAGGACAGTGTTGGTTGTGTGATATCTCAATTACAAAAAAATCTGATGATGATTATTTACGCATGCACATGGAGGTACATCGGTACATTGCCAACTAGTGAAAAAAAAGTATCCCAAAATCCCATTTATATTTCCCGTTAATCCCTATTAATAGAAACTGCAGTTTGAAACCTGTGAAAAGCTTTTCTGATGCTTCACAGTTACAGTTGTCAGTCCAGGCATTACATCACGGTGTTGGCAGATTACACATTTCTCCACGCTGCCTCCCTCTGTGTTTCAGATTATCGAGCTGCCAGTGTCTGAGAGAGACATTGAGAGGGAGCACCTTGCTCAGCTGCGGCGCTGGAAGGAGATTCACGGCGATCTACACTGCAAGTCTCCTCCCAGGATGCACGGCGCCAAGGCCATCATAAAGGCCGAGCCGCCCAGCCGGCAGGACCTGAGGCAGAGGCCCACCATCATTGTCGAATCTCCACTGGAGTCTAAGACCGACGGGGTGGCAGCGGAGGCAGAGGAAAGTAAAAAGCCTGAAGAGGAAAAACAGAAGGAAACAATCCCACCGCCGCAGGAGACAGGCACTCCTGCTCTCAGCGACCCGTCACCTGATCTCAAACACATGCAAATACGCGGGTCCAATGAGAGCCTGAGCAGTGTAGAGCACGACACTTACCTGTAGCAGGACTCTTGTAAACCAGTTTACACCTAAACCATTCCATCCAATCTTTACTAAATTAGAGGGATAGTTTGGAATTTTTTACATAATTTGTATAAATACACAATATACTTGAATAATCCTCTGTTACTAATGAAGTCTGATTTTGTCTTAATTGATAAAATCTTATGTAGAGCACTTTGATCGTCTTCCTCTCGGCCTACATGAGTCACTATGTTGCCAGTGCAGAGATTCATGTTCATCCTGCTTTTCTAGACTCAGTCATTCACACTAATTTGAAGACACACAGTTTTACGGTGGGTCTGTTTGGCCTCTTAGCTGGTATAGTGCGTCCGTGACTCTTTGTTTTGTGTCATTGAACACTTGAGGGCGTCCTGAGATTAGCTCTCAGCCAGGGCCAGCGACAGTGTTGAGAGCAAAAATGAAAACTAGCTGTTTGGCTGTTGAATAAAGGAGGACAAAGTGCAGGGAAGCTGGTGCCACCAAGCCAAAGATTTTTAATTAATGATTTTTAAATGTAAATAAGAAGCAGTTTATTCAAACATGGTGTATTTAACCCTGTTTTCAGTTTGGGAGAGCCTAGGGTGTGTATTTATGTCGTGAATGAAATATGGGAGAATGGCAATTTGAGGAACACTAATTCAAAACTAATTGTGTACGGTCATGCTCAAAGGTTTGTGGATCCCTTGACCTCTGGAGTTTTCTTTCTAATTTTGCTACAGAAAAAAATGGACCAGAGTAACTGTGCTGAAAATGCAGTCTATGTTTTTTTACAGTATTGGAAAATGTTTAACTTTTTTAAACCATGGAAACTCGGCTTGAGTGCTGTTATTAAATGAACAACAGATTCCTCACCATGCTTGAGGGACTTGGTATTGATAAATGTGATAGTAGTTTAAAATAGTTGTTTTTTTGTTTTTTTTTGTTTGTTTGTTTTTTGTATGTGTGTTCAAAACATAACATACAAAATACAAAGTCTGAGCAACATTTAATACACATTATTGAACAAATATTTTCTAGTAGCTAAAAATTAAATATGTACTATCACACACTAGATTTCTCTGTAATTTTAGATTCATGCCCTCATATAATTCGTTTTTAACTTCATACAAGTATTTTATATCTATTAGACAAAAGAAAGCCAAATAATTCCACTTAATTTTTATGTGCAATAATTTTTATGTGCGACAGTATGTACTAAAAGGGAAAGGACTCTAAAGCCTTTGAACATGACCATAGAGATGTACTGTTTTTTATGACATGGTATAAATGAAGGAATTGTTTGAAAATGTTAAACTCTTAATGATATGATATGCAATCAACATAAAAACAATCCCAGTCCAGGACTTTGCTTCATCGACAATTATGTGTAACCACGCATCAGATTTCTGTCATTTTTTTATTGTAAGGAAATTTTGTGGTATGTACTGATATTTACAGACTGTGGAGGTAAAAAGAAAAGATGCTACGGGTTATTTTTATTCATGAAGAAGCACTATTTACTTGCCAATAGTCAAGACGGAACAATGAAGCTTTTATATTTGCGCTTAGTACAATTTATACATTTTACATCCAGAACTTATCTACAGGATATTGGCTGTGTGTTTGCAAACCGCTGCCTCTGATCTATGAAGTGCAAGTGAACTTTAAAAATGTGAATTGTTAAATGTGTGAAAGCATGAGTTCTCCTAATAGATGATATGAGGGAAGTGTCATTTCACTGCCATTTTCTTCCTATTGGGTTTTCTTACTTTTACACACATGTACACATAGAATATTTAACCAAGACAAATCAGTGGGAGCCAAGGCTAGTTTAAACTAGTTGCTGTTCAAGCTGTCATGTAGATGGTGCCATTGAGCTTTGTCCTGGAAAACCTCATTCCTGTCAAAAGCCATTCAATTGCTCATGGAGACACATAGGATGAAGGTTTCCATCTGGAAGTGTTTTATAGGGTGATTTTTGAAGGTGGTGTTTTTATCTTATGTACCTCAGCATTACATATAATATATTGATTAGATGCTCCTTACTGCTAATCACTGAGGAGTTTCCCCTTAAGACGACAAGCCTGGGGCCTGTCAAAGCTGTCAGCTTACTCCATGTTCATTTACCTCTCTTCTGTTGACTAATTTGATTAAAAACAATCCTCGTCTCTGCAAGCTGTTTTTGTACAAATTACATTTAAATCAATAAACTTTGATATTCTTGGAAATAATACATAGTAGTATTCTTTCTTTCTTTCTTTGCACATGGATACCACATTCCCTGCCTTTGTTTTTGTAGCATTTAACACATGAAACAAGACAATGACTGGAGAGAAGAAATGCCACACAGGACTAAACAAGTGGGTTTCAATACACCCAGTGTTATCATTCAACACCCCACAACCAGCACATTACCCCCACACCCTCCGCTCACACACCCACACAGTAGCACACTTCCTTGGACACCTGTTTCTCCGGGTCTTTCAGCTCTTTGAGGAATTTGCATCTCAAATAAGGAAAATTCCCACAACACCGTCCAAAGCGCCTCACCCAACCACTTGCCTTTAGTCTCTGAATGGAGTCTTCTGCATGTATACAGGCCTCCTTCTTCTTCGACAAGGTTAGGCCGCAGTCCAAGAACATGACAGCCAAGAATAACCTCCTCTACATGCTAATTTACCCAATAATTTGCTGCTCCATTTTGTTAAAGGAATACTCGAACGTTTTGGGCAATATCCCCTTTTGCCAACTTAACCAGACTGAAACAAGCTATTCCATACTATTTTCACCTGGTTAGCATTTCGTGTTCGGTTAGCATAAAGACTTGACGTCTATGGGAGTCAGCTGGTCTGCCCTGTCAAAGTCAAAAATAAACCTTACAGCAACTCTGAAGCTGCTTTATTTGCACAATGTATTGTGTATTTGAAATACACGTCTTGGAATTTTTTTTAAAAATGAACGTTGTTTTAGAGGAAGTTAGATGGTAGGATTGTAGATGGAACTATATAGATGGTAGGAACTACAACCAATTAACATGTGTTCATGGTTATAGTTCCTACCATCTAACTTCATCTAACTTCTCTTAAAACGACTCTCGTTTTGTAAAAATAAAAAATAAAAAATCCTAGACGTGTATTTAAATTTTCAAATTCAAATATTTCAATGATATGATGTATAAATAAGACAGCTTAGTTGTTTCTGTAAGGTTTGTTTTTCACTGTGGCGGAGTTAGATTAGCTGAATCCCATAGACTTCAAGTCTTTATGCTAACAGAACACGAAATGCTAACAAGCAAAACCAAAGCAGTGGACGTACAGAGGTGAAAATGGTATCAAACATCTTGTCTCAGTCTGGGTAAGTCGGCAAAAGGGAATATTGCCCGTTCAAGTTCACGTCTCTTGGGCATGATTGCATTTCTATTGTCTTTTTTCCCCATTGTAGTCCTACTGTTGTGTTGCACTGAGTTACAACTGAGTTGTGCATTTTTTTAATTTCATGCTGTCTCCCTACTTCCTATCCTTTGCAAGAGGAGACATTTTAGGGCCCTTGAGGATGTGCTCAGTGGTGAAGATGAAGTAAAGGGTTTTAATTTATTACACTCAGAGGAAAATGATCCAGTCTTCCACAAGAGACAGGGGATGGTGTAGGACAATCAGATTAGATGCATTATTCACAGCGTCCACATTTCACATTCCTGAGTTTCCCTCACAGCCATCACAATGGCTTTCTATTTCCATGTAGGATTATGTCTGTCTTTTGTCTGAGGATGCCTGTCA